>QOKR01000932.1:0-18220 GCA_016880985.1 Phytophthora idaei
TGGCGTCATGCTGCTCGCGAAAGATCCGTGGGGCGCAGTTCACCAAAGCCTTTTCTACTGACCATTGTCCTCCGTGATACTGGTCAGTATTATCCATGCTGGGCGCACATGTGGTGGCCGATATTTCTCGTGACGCAGACTACCGAAGGCCGTTATAGTGGCCACCGAAGACCCGTGCCGGCCGTAATGATGCTCATCCAACCTGTGCTACTGCTCGCCAAAGGACCGCGACATTGACTACTAGCCTCGGCTGCTGGCCAGCCTCCACACGGCTCTAAGCCCGCGGTGATGTTCAGCGAAGGCCATTATATTGCTGGCGTTGTCTGTCACCGGTATGCGTCTCGCCGAAGGCCCGTGCAGGCCGTCATTCTCCGTGTGGCACAGCTCACCAAAGGCCCGTGCTACTGGTCGTTGGTCCTCATACTGACTACCTACGTCCGTGATGCTGACTGGACTGAGATGATCGGTGCTGTGCTCGCCCAGAATACTGAATGCTGCTGACCAGCAATCCCCGTAGTACTGTTCGCCGAACGCAGTAAACATGCCGGCCGAAGACGGTGCTGCTGGCCACCACAGACCTGGGCTGGTGGGCGCCATTTCCCGCAAAGATGCTTCAAGCTCCCGATCTCCAAGGCGATGAGGATGACTGGTACTGACCGCAATATGCGAAGACCTCATAATACTACCTACTCGCCACTCAAACAAAGCCCATCGTGGGGAAGTTCCCCGAACGAGCACGGCAAGTCATCGTGGCAAGGACTGTTTCGTTAGAATGAGCGAGTAGTTTACAGTATGTCGTAATACACATTACCTGCATTTACAACAATAAACTCGATCAACCCAAGCCGAGGTAATTGAGAATCTTGCGAACCACACGATCGCTACCTTTCGAGTACTAGTGAGGATCCTGATTGATATCTTTGATAGGGATAACCATACAAATACCAGCATATTTGATCCAGTGCTTCTTGAACGTGCGTCCGTGCACCCACTACCCTGCTTGAATTTGCGGTCATCATGAACACTCTCATACAAAAGCAAGTATGTTTGGTACTAAGCCGATGCTGACCCAGCATCTTGCAGATAGTATCTCATTTCGAATCTGCGAGGCTCACGGCAAAGAATCATGACGGGTAAACGAAAGTATAAGGTGATGTCACTATCACCTTCATGTTCAGACAGGCTGAATATGACAGAGTTCGATTCGATGCTTCCGGTGATCGTGCCGCCAAAGAACAGAGTAAGGACTGTACATACCATTCGTGGCATTGTGCTTTACGCTATTAATACATTGTTTTGAAGGTTTTTGAACCTGGTTTTGAATCAACACCAGGCATAGACGATCTGGCTGCATTGCTACCGGTTGAGAAGATGAAGATGTCCTACTCCGCGTATTGCTCGGACTACAGACAAAACCGGCACGATTTCGTGCGAATGATGATGTGGTTTGAGTCTTCCATGAAGTTGTCAGAGGTAATTCGCATCGTGTAGGAACTGGAATACATCTAGCAAGGATGTCAAATGTCTATATGTGGTAGGTAACGATCGAAATGATTCGTGATCGTCGATGGTACCTCACCGATTATCTCACCAAGAGCGGAAAGTCCGTCGGCCTCCCCGACAAGATGAAGGTGAATTGCACGGTTGTCGACGGCGTCGTCAAACGTTTTCAATATGAAGGCCTTTCCGCCGAGGCCAAACTTGACAATATGGAGCAGCTATTGTATGGAATGGATGAGGTCCAAGTCATTGCTGATCAGCTATACTACGTGGAGGAGTGTAACTTCGCTTGGTTCGTTCAGACGCATCGTCACCCCCCTGGCTTGATTCCAGGTCTTCTCCGTCGATCTATGTTTTGGGATCCTTCAGCCATCTCACTTATACGATGTACAAGGGGCTGCTTAGCAACGTAACTTGTTTATTTTTCTTCGTTTTTTTTCTCCATAAGCAAATAACCTATGCTCACGGTAGTCTCTCTCTCTCTCTCTCTCGGACCTCCTTCTAGCATGTAGGTTATTGAGGCAAGCATACATGTTGCAAATCCAACCAAGCGAGCCACCAGAACGCATTTTGGGAGTCGTTCCGCTCCTAGTGAGGAAATATCGCTTGGTCTGCTCCGCACCAGCTGGGAAAGCAAGAACGTGAAGCCAACTGGAGCCATCAAGGCACGCTTGACCTCGGGGTCCGAGATGACATTCCACAGATCCACCTCAGCGACGCCTTTGTAAGTGAAATGACCGCTTCAATACAGGCCCAGATCGACCACTTTGAATGCGATAACTCCCAGCAAATGTATTAGGTGAGCAATATATACCTTCTTAGTTACTGGATTTAGCACGTTGGTCTTTGGTGTTGCCATCGGCAGTCTTACTCAGGGCTGGCCATTTGCCTTCTCGTCGCCACCGACGTTCACGCTCAGGACTGCTTCTTCGCCTTCTCGCTCGCCACCGGCGATCACGCTCGGGGCAGGTCCTTCTCGCTCGCCACCGGCGACCACGCTCGGGGAAGATCCTTCGTCATATGGCGCACCACCGGTGTTAACGCTCGGGGCAGGTTGTTCGCCTTCTCGTCGCCACTGCCGATCACGCTCGGGGCGGGTCCTTCGTCTTCTCGTGCACTACTGGCGGTACTATGTTCAATCATCTCGTGTTTGCGATGTGAGCCGCGCTACTTTTTCTTTGCCCAGAAATTCTGGCTGAGTGGCTCACCATGCAGCTAATTTTGCCAATCTCTACCAATCGCAGAAAGCCGTAAAATGGTACTTGATGTATCATTTTTATCGAAAGGATAGGGAAAACCTCTCTCTTTCTATATTATCGCGCGGGTAACCTGTGCAACCTTATGCGACAGAAAAGTACTTAAAGTACCTTTTTGAACGTTTAACTTGGAATCTGTATGGTGTCCCTTCAAACAGTAAACGTATGGCGTTAACGAAAGGGTTAATAACATGTACTTACTAAAAAGAGACTCTATCCAACGGTGAACAGGTGTATCCTACAAAGGTTTTCCTGAATAGCCACACTTTATCACAAGCAAAATCACTGCGAATAGAATATATATTAACCGCATCAAAACTAAGTGAACAGGTTTTTCCCATGGGGTTTTCCTAACTAACCTGCTTACTCATACATTGAAAACAGTAATGGCAAAATTCAGTAAGCTTACCTCTTCAAAAGAAAGAAAGAAAAAAGTGTAGAAGCAAATATCCAACGCAATAACATCCTAGATAACTTACTACCCACAAGTGTAAAATTACATAGGAACTACTTACAGACCAAAATACTGGAAAGCTGAATACCAACAGCAATAGACGTTCGTTGATGTGGGAGGCTGTCAAAGTATGCATCTCCGACGCGATATGCTATATCCAAGTCACAGCAATTGCTGTAAGAAATACTTACGTAAATTATACTAAACGATGTACTAACATACAAACCTATATATAATAATGAGGGGATCTCGTCCGCTCTGGATAATTGGTCCTCACTTCTGCTTTTACCAGCTCCAATACACCAGCTTCTCCTCCAGAATCTCTTCTAACTACCTACACGTGCATGCCTTCACGCTGTCCTCCGCTGTCCTCCGCTGTCCTAACCCCTCTGCAAATCCTTGTTTCAACAGCAATAAAGCACCAATTCGATTTGCAACCTGTCGAGGCAAATGAGACAAGACAGTATATGTTATACAGGTGTTTTACGTTTCAGGGCATCGCCATTAACTTAATTAACGATATATATATTAAATTATACAGTATTTTGTTAAATACTGCGACGTATCAGATAAATGGATTGGACCGCAAAAAACTGGAGCTCGCCTCAAACTTGGTCATTTTACTTGCATTGTACGTGTCCGCTGCTGCTGAAACCAAGATGAAACCGATGCGGAAACACTTGACAACAAATCGCCGGTGTTAATTGATGTCAATAACCGCTGACTTCTTCTTGGTGTCCCCACATTTGCTGCACCCCACTTCAAATCCCTTTCGACCGGCATTTCCTCGTGGATCACCAATGTAAAGCAGGCTTTCACTACATGTTAGGTGTATCAATTATAGCACGACTCAATAACAAAGGGATTGATGGTATTTGTTTTAGCGAAAACGGATACGAACTCGATGAGCTAGACCATTTTATCTGATGTGGTATAAAATCTTGGTCCAATAACTTTTGTCGAGTACAATAGTACTTCTCTGGTCCACCTTAAAATGGCCCGTGAGGTTTTGTTTGTGGACCACAACACATATAACTAGAATATGATTGGCTTAAAATATGCGTCCGGTTTGGCGCCTAAAACGTAGGTCCAATAATCACAATTTTTGGCGCGCTTCTACCACCACCACTAAATGCAATCCACGTCCAATGCGGTGGCGCTTGGATTCGCCTCATTATTTGTTTTGCAAACAAGACCGCCCATAACCCTCGACCCAGCCCAGTGTCCAGGGTGCTTCGCAACCTATGCCAAAAAAACGTTCCGCCGCAGCTTAAGGTGGCCGTCGTACTGTACCTTGCTCACCGTGCAGTCAGCGGCCGCCTACCACGAGGAAGCATTGCCACAGCAGCATCGGGTTTGGCCTACACCGGCACACCGTCAACAAAGTGTGGCGACTCCAACACAACAGCGCCGCGCTGCTGCAGGGTCGACAGCACCGGCCTCCTCCTCCTTGACGGCTCGACGACAACGAAGTGGTCGAAAGGATACGGAAGGGACCCGTCTGTCAGTGGCAAAACTTGCGCTCCCTCTCTGCAGCTACCGGCATCCCCAAGACCACTCTACTGCGTTATTGAAAGCGCAGCGTTATCCAGAGGCGAATTTCACGCGTTCGACCGACACTCACCCCACCCCACAAAACTCGACGTTTGGCATGGGCATTGGCCCGTGTCGAACGTCGAAAAGGTACTATTATTTATTATTAACGATGCAATATTTTTAAATAGTGATTGACTAATTTTATTCTTTGCTATCCAATATTATCTGGTAGGAATTAAATCGTATCGCGTCCACCACATGTACAACACTGTACATCTTGACGAGAAATGGTTCAACTTGTACAAGGCAAACACGAAGTATTACCTAGCAAAAGACGAGTGTCTGCCGTACCGCTCGTGTCCGAACAAACGGTTCATAGCGAAGGTAATGTTCTTGGCTGCAGTGGCCAGACCGCGATATAATTTCAGCAAGAAGCGCTGCTTTGATGGCAAGATCGGTGTCTGGCCTATCATCGAGCAAACATTTGCTCAAAGAGGCTCGAAGAATCGGTCCAAAGGCGCCCCCATCACCAAAACCATTTCGATGACTCGCAAGGCGTACACGAAGATGCTTCTGGAAAAGGTATTCTCCGCTATTCGGGAAAAGTGGCCTGGTAAGTGGATTTGAAGTTCGTAAGTTGATGAATGTTTCTCTTAAAGACTAGTGTTGTTTATATGTTGCTTGTTGCTGCGCGTATGTTGCAGGAAGAAAGTCGCGAACAATTAAAGTGCAGCCGGACAACGCTGGGCCCCACGTTCAAGATATCAATGCCGCTCTCGTCAAGGCCGGCCAAGAATACAGATGGGACATCCAAATGTTTAGCCAGCCACCGCGTTCGCCCGATCTGAACGGATTAGACCTCGGCTTCTTTCATTCGATACAGTCGCTGCAGCACCAGACGTCTACGATTGGTACAGATGGCCTCACCGCTGCAGTTGAGACTACATTTGGCTCTGTAAACTACCGTACTTTAGACAAGTGTTTTTTAACTCTACAAAATGTTGTGGGTACAATTATCGCTTGCTAAGGAGGAAGCAACTACAGTCTCTCTCGTGTTCGCAAGTTTCACATCCGCAACGGTGTCACACCAGTATCATTACCCGTTGGCGCTGAGATTGTCAACAACGGTTTTGCTCAAATAAATTTAAAAATAATAATTATGTTTTCATTTGCACCAATCAGAGTAGTCAGCCTAATTTTTTGCAAAGCAACCACTAATTTTATGCATAAATCCTTGCTGCGAGATGATTGGTCAATCCATTTTGTACCCATCCATTCAACTGCTAAAAGTCGACTTAACAATGAGTAAAACCTCGCTTAGTTTCTACGGTTTGGCCTCCTTTGCATTCAATCTCTTTACGTTGGTGCATTAAAACGGTATTAAGTAAACTCTAGTAAAAACGCGGTTAATTATCGCTAAAATTAGACTGAATTACGGCATTTAACCTCGTTTCTCTTGGTCGCGTCCACATAAAAGCTCTGTTATTTGCGTCTGCTGGTGCTTTATGAACAAATTATTAGCAGGGTCTTGTGCAGCACGGCGCGCTCTTTTCGTCCATGCGCCTCATGCCAACAAACGTTAAGCAATGTGGCTGCAGTACCTTGATACCTCAAATGGCCATTTTAAGGTGGACCAGAGAAGTACAATCTACGAGTATTATATAAACTGTCCACTTCTTCCCAAAAAGATCGATCGGCGAGAGTTGGTTTACACCATCGCTGGAGTTGAACTGCACCAGATTATAAATTCTTCGGGTGGGTATTTTCTGGCAAGCATGTATCGGGTCATGCCGGTCGGATTGTCTCTCGCGATCGGTTCACGTCGGCGTGTGGGCCCACGTCAGAAAATTTGATATTTTAATATACAGGAGGAGGTCCCGCTAAAAAGGGCAACCAATCGAGAGAAACACAGCAAAAGCTAAATGCGGAAATAGTCGAATGTGATCGGCATATCGGTGGCGTAAAAGTAGGTAGCTCCAAGTCTTTCATACTCAGACGTCGTGGTCGTCTTCTCGTCCTTCGTGTCGTCTACATCGAGCATACTGTGCATGACGCTCGCGTTGTCCTTGTTGCCCATGACACCGACGTCGTCCGTGTCGCCATCGTGGCCTTCCACGACCCCGTCGATCACCGCGACCTGTAGAGTCGTCGCTGAAGCTGCTATCACGGTTACTTGGCCAACTACGGTCACTGTCGTTGACATCGTCGTCATCGGGATCGTCACTTCAGTTGCCACGGTTGTCGCCGCCGGCACCGCTGTTGGCGGCGCCATTACTGTCTCCGTCACCACTCGCGTCGCCGGACTCGTCATCGTCGCTCGAAGGTGCACCATCGTGCGGTCCACTCTGTCTAACCACTCGTCGACCTCCGTTGTGTCGTTGCTCTCTTGCTGGAGCTGGCTGTAGGCTCGCGACCACAGTAGTCAGCTTCATAATGGCGGATGCCATTGTCGTTAAGTCCGTGTTGCCTCCTGATTTCGCATCACCACTCGTAGCTGCACCGACCACCGCAGCACCGTCGCTTGGCTTATCATTCTCGTCGTCATCATCGTCCTGGCTTCCAGGCGAAGCCCCATCAGTTACCGCTGGTTGTGCACGTCGCCCGCGGTGTCGTGAACTGCCACGTGCACGATCCTGGCGCCTCCATCGTCGTCCCCCTGCGCGTCGTTCGCTGGCGTTTGCAATGCCGCAACCTTCTTCTCGAGCTGCTGCAACGTAGACGCCATCTTCCTTCCGCCCTCGTTCGTAATGACGGACATCTCGTCGTCCTTCCCGGCCTCATCATCCTTCGCCTCGTCAGCAACTGCCGTGAACAGGGTGGTCTGTCTCGCTGGGGTTTCTCGCGAAGCCGACCGTTGCTGACTCGCGTACGCTCTCCGGTTGACTGCCAGATGCTGTTCGTCTGACTGCGCCGTCTTCTGCTCGACCACCTGATGCCGTGCTGCCCTCGTACATCTCGTCGTCGGCGCCAACACCTTCCGCACGTCCTGGATCCGTGTAGCCAGTCGTCGTGACTCAGAATCCGTGCTGATGGGTGCCAGCGAATGATTTGGGTGGGATGGAATAAATGGGATTTGGTTAGAACATAAAACCCACCCCGCTACAGTCAAAATTAGGGTGAATTGGGATAAGAATGCAAGGCAAAGCTTCTGTGCGCCACCACATGCGCAGAAGAATCTGCCAGAAGCGCCAGAATCCTGCGCAAGTGGCGGCGGAGCGCCTTGCACGCCGCAACGCTAGACGTCGCGAGCGGTACAAGGCGCGGAGGCAGCCTGCGGAGCAGCCAGCGGGCCAACCCGACCCCCAAGAGCAAGCGCAGCCAGCTCCAACTGCCCAGTGCCCCATATGCTGGGGAGAGGTCGTTGACCCGATGGCATGCGCAAAATGCCGCAACGCATTTTGCGCTGCGTGCATTAAAGCACACATCGATGCACGCGGCGTCATGGCGGCATGCCCGCTCTGTCGGGTGCACATTTTTCCAGCGGCGGTCTATGAGCTCCAGCATGGAGCTCCACCGCAACACCAAGCCAGCCCATTCATCGACAGTGAGTGGACGTGGCTTGACGATTCCGGTGAGTTAGTCGAAGACAGTGACAGATAGGCGGCGTCACCACAGATCATTACGTAGTTGATGACGCTTTTACCATTCACATCTGTCCAAGCATCAGTCACAAGGGTGGACTTCTTCCCCTTGACGCGATGCACCATCACCAACTTCAACTCCCCGTACGAGGAATCCAAGAGAGTAGTTGCCAGCTCTCTGGCAGTGGGTAGAACGGCACCGGGATTCAAGACGGCTAGGGCTTTCACCAAAGTCGCATGGTTGACCTTGTTAAACGCCATTCCAGTTGAGTAGAACCACAACGCAAACTGCCGCTGAAAAGCAGCAATCTTGACTGGGCCTAGGGCAGGCGGGAAACAAGCTGTTATCGTCTTCGAAACAGGGCGCTTGGGGCATTTGCGCTTGAAGTGGTCTCGAACGCGTTCCACATGCGTCTTACCCAGCTGATGGATGATCTTCTCGCACTTTTTGCACGGGACGATATCGTCCGCCACAATGACGTCGTCCCAGACGGGATCTTTGCGTCTCCCCTTCTTAGCAGGCGGCTGTAGATACTTGGGGTTGAGCTTTCGTCCGACTACTTCATTGTCCTGGGGAGGGGTAGCGACATCCGGGCTCAGACCGTCACTGGCATCTGGAACCAGCTGGGACGAGGACGACACAGTCTGAGGACAGGGGTCGGGGGAGGGGGAGGAGACCAGCTCGATAGGCATAGTGAATCTCATAGTTGAGTGAGAAACGGTTGGGAGGAGTTGACGGGAGAGGTGCTTCAAAGTGCTTGAATTGGGAAGTGAGGTGCTGGATAATGAACTCGTAGGGCTTCTAGGGAGTAAGCTATGAAGATGCTACGTAAATAATTGGACAGCAATGGATGCCGGCAAGTATGCAGCCTCACGCCGGTCTCAAATTAACCGTGCTTTGATCCATTTAACTCTGAGCTAGTAAGATGAGAGCAGCCAACACGGTCCGAATTGGCTTGGGCCCGTCTCTCGCTGCTATGACGTCATTCGGGCTTAAAAAACCAAAACCCACCCACCCGCGACAAACTTCAAACCCACCCGGTCAGATTTGAGACCATGGATTTTGGCGAACCCTGATGGGTGCGTCTTCTTCGCGTCTTCTTTCTCGTGATTGTGACTGTCGTCGTACCCGTAGCCATTTTCGTACCCAGGCGTAATCCCTGCCTTCTGCCTTTGCTGTACGCTCTTGCTTGCTTAAGTAGGCCTTCCTTCGTTTCTGTAAGCAGGCACCTGTATGACCACCATGTAACGAGTTCGCTTATCTTGCCCGACTCGCTAGGCAAATCGTATAGTTTGTGTGCTTGCTGCGCGATGTGCCCCTAGTCCGTTGCGAATGCACCACGTGCTAACACCACAGCTGTCAACGACCTACAGGATCCCCACTTGGGTCCTGTGCCGGAACACACGAGTCCCTACCTTTTGCTATTACATATTCTCTTAGGTAGCCTAACGGCTGCCAACTAAAAGATGAAGAGATCTCCCTTGTTTGTCTCGTTCTTTCGTCTCGTTTGCAGTTGCCCTGCGGTGTGTCCACCGCAGCAGTGCTCCTCACGTTCGCGATCTTCGGATCCACGGGCTTAACCGTACGGCTTCAGCTGCTCTTTCGTGTTGTGCCGCTGCTTCACAGGCCACCGATGGCTTTCTTCGTACACGTATAGTGCCACCGAGGTCTGGTCCACCTCGACTTTCTTCGTAATCACTGTCGCCTGGCCCTCCGTCAGTTTTCTACGTTAGCGTATAGTTCTGCCGGGGGTCGTATCACCATCCACCACGTTCGTCGCTCTCGTTCTTTCGTCTTTCGTCCTCTCACTCTTTCTGTTCTTCACGGTCTCTCTCTGACTTGCGTTCCTCTTCGCAGATTCCAGATTGAGCTCTTTTTCACTCGCTTCTCACTCCACCGCCACTAGCCGCGACAGCTCACTGCTTGCGATCTTCTTCTCCGACCGCACGTCCATTGGGTTCGTTGGACTTCTGCGACCCTTCGTCATAGTCAGTTTCACGTTGAAGTTGGCCGTGAGGGTTCTGCTGGAAGTTCGTACGGTACCAGCGAGCTTCTCGAAGATCTCGTCACCGACCTGTTACAGGAGTATTTACACAAGCTCATCAGTGTACTTCATGTTGTTATCACTTCGATACTAGCGCTGTATAAGGCATCCGTAAAGAGTTTAGGAGACTTAGAAGTTACAGAGAGACGATATGCGGAAAGGCCCCACATCCGAGGTACCGTCTCGGGCCTCACAATACAGTATTCAAATGAGAGGCTCCACTGTGAAGATACTTGAGACAGAAGCGGCAGGGTGATGGGGCTGTCTTCGCTGACATTACGTCAAAATGCTGAAACTGTGTTCCCAATGCACACCAATCGATCGAGGCGTCTTGTTGCGGAGCTCGGATCGAGTCGGTGAAAGCCCCCGCCTTCGTGAGAGGGTCATAGAATTAAGTTTAAGATAGGAAACTAGCAAGTGATACATATCACGCATCTCTTTTTTGGTGGTGAAGCGGCCCCCTATTGCAGTCACACATCTTTAAGCTTAACTGAACCTCCGTAGGTGCAGGCGCTCCTTATATGCCTATCATTCTTTCTTTGCAAACTAAGCTGTTAAAACTAGATGACGTAAAAGAAATCATAAATATGTCACCGCGGTTAAAACAGGTTCCCAGGCTCTTGTCAAACCAGATTTGGGATCGATTGAAGGACCAGATATCTAAGGATAGCAAGACTTCATTAGCACAGGACAGAAACATTGGCAAGAAACTGCCTACAGCGATACCAGGAGTCTATAGTTTTATTAAACACAGTATAGGTCCATAGGCTGGTAGAGACGCCACGCAAGAGAGTTCACCACAAAAATTGATAACGGTAACTTCATTTTTTTAAATTAAACGGGACCTTCTTTTCCGGACGTCCAACCTTCCATGGTGCTGGCCGGGGTGCTTTCGCTGTAGTCACCTTCTTGCCGTTGCGTAGAGCTGGACCCATTGCGATTTCTGCAGCCAATTGCAGAACGAACTTAGGTTTACCGTGCATGTTCGAGTCATCTGGTCTCCACCACAATACAATAAAAATATCTAGCACTAAATTCCATGAATCCTCTAAACCTACCCCGCAAAAATGAGTGGGTCGTTTTTGAGGATTGATATGGGGACAACTGAGTGGATATCCACGAAGATAAGAAAATTTCTCTTTCTTCTGCGGCACACCCCAATCGTTTTTCTGCCTCTACCTTGTGTGTGTGTGTGGGGGGGGGGATATCGCTACATAACGGCAAAGTCGTGCCCGTATGGAAGACCCGAGAACCAGTTGCGGAGATCGTCCGAGCGCGGTGCATCGGGGTAACTGAGAATACAGGCACCAAACCCGACATTGAGCGAACGGCACCCATTATAGTCCGAGATTTGGACGTCAAGAAGGAAGACCACTCTCCTTTTGTATTCATCTCCGCGCTTGCGAGCGATTCGTCCCCAAGTGGTACAAAATACTTTTGTGTCAGTGTCGTCAACCGGAGCAAAGTCCCTGTTCTCAAGGTTTTTACCCATCTTGGTTGTGACTCGCTTTTTCCCTCCACTCGCGGCAACGACTCCGGCGACGGATACAACATCTCCACCGCGTAGGTCGTTTAGGTCACTGAGCGAACGGGCGTGTGGCTTCCACAATGTGAATGTCGGTACCTTGTCCAAACGTGGCTTCGTATTTTGTTTTAGCGGAGAACGTAGCCGACTTGATACGGCCAAGAAAAGTAGCATATGTTTCCCGGGGCCACTACATCGCGGATGAGAGGAACGGTTTCAACAAATCCGTTCCTCTCTTCCGCGATGTAGTGGCCCCGGGAAACATATGCTACTTTTCTTGGCCGTATCAAGTCGGCTACGTTCTCCGCTAAGCAAGAGCACCACGCGCTTGAAAGTCCCTCACTGGGCTTTCCACACAGTCAATACCATAGCCAAGGCCACCGCGTGCTGGGAATATGTTATATCTTGCGCCGACCCGGCGGCGTCCGTCACGCTGATCGAGCAGTGATCTTTGTTCGAAAGCACGTAGCCGATAGGTATAATCACGGCGTCATCGTCACGGGCGTCGGTTCCGTTTACGAGAAAACAATTGAGATTCAAATCCGAGGGCCAGAGCGCCTGTGATAACGGACTGCCGCCCCGATCGGCCAAGCGGACGTTAATAAAATGAGGAGCGAACGGCAAGTCGACAACGCGGCGGTCTTGTTTTAAGGCTGCCTCCGCGCGTTTCGCCGCTTCGGACGTCAAGTTTGCATTGTCCCAGCCAAGCGAGTGAAGCCAACAGTGGGGCCCGTTTGCGACGCCAAGGCCAACATTTCCATTGGCGTTGTCTAAAATTAGCCCCGGCGCATCGCGGAAAACCTATCTGAAAAGCTCGGGATGTTCGTCTTCATTGTATATTAACTCTGTAACGGTGTCTGGAACTTGGGTAATCAACGGCTTTTTCCAGTGAAATAACAACTGATTGTAGCACATTCGCCATACAGGCGTTCAAGACAGTGCAATCCACGTTACTCGTCACGAAAATTGTCGACTCTTCTAGCCACGCGTCGTCAGCTTCAATGTCCTGCCGCGTCAACGGCGTAGTGATGGCGCCCAGAATGTCGCTGTCAATGGGGTGGAAGTCAGCATCGCACTTAGCCTAGTCATTGTTCGCTGGGTCGGCAACGTGCGGAACGTTTTCAGCAAGGCCTGTTGTGTTGGACATTCACTCGCCCATTGTTGTTCTTGCGGCTTGAACACCTTAAATAAACCAAACAAGTATTTAGCCCTCTGCAAAACGGGATCACTGGTTCGCATATACATTATTTTGCAAAGAGAATGTCCTTTCACCAGCGGGAGCTGCCAAAAATCAGCCGACTGAAAAGAAAGGAACGTTAGCCAAATGCTGGAACGAAACCAAGGGGCGTAGGAGGGCTCAGGCAAGACGTACCAACAGTATCGATATCCCTCCGAACGGTTTATCCTGACCGTATAGTTCCCGGAGCCGCTCGTCCAAAAGGACCAAAACCCTTGCTTTTCACATCAAAACTCCGTCCACCACCACGAGAACGACATCGGGACTAAAAAGGCGTTTAAGAAACGCCGCTGCACTAGCGGATAACTTCTTTCCTCTCGCGATGCCGCATTTAAGGGTGGAATGGAACGTTCTCCCCTTTTCCAATTGGCATGCCCCTGCTCCAGTAGGGCACGTTGCTACAACTTCATAGTGGCGGCTGTTTAGCTCGTGGCATATTTACGCACTGCTAAATATTTGCCGGTTCCGCCACCACCGTGCAGCAGCGCTTGTGCTTGTTTTACTCTCCCATTATCCTTACCCCCCCCCCCCCACACACACACACGTCCGATAATATCTCGTTGACCGCGGCAAATTGCTTGCTTTACAATTCGCTCGGAGCAATCAAACCGTTACTGCACTCGGCAGGACCAGCAAGAGAATCCATACCACGTAACCTGCGATCGCCACCAGGCAAACCAGGAGAACCCTTTTCTGCATCGTAGATCTGAATAGAAACAGCAATGCTTGAGAGGGTATCACCATCGTTTGTACGTACGTCATCATAGGAGAAAGGAAAAATTGAATCCGTGGAACTAAGGCGAGACCTACAACTTTCACCAGAACGCGTCGGCACTATAGACGCTAATATGTTCTTCATCGAAGCAATGCTAGCCCGGCGCGACGGGGACCCAACCGCTGCGCGGCAAAGTAAATCGTAAATATCTTCTTTCTTTGAAAGGCGGTCATTCATTTCCGGGTCATCGCTCTCCGGTGAACAGGCTTTTGCGTGCCGCTGCAACGGGGCAGTAGTCTTCCAATAGTCAGCCCCGGTTCCTCCAATCTGTCGCAATTTTTTCGTTTCGACTTCCTTTTTCATGACATTTCTAATATAGCGGCAGCGTTGCCGATTTGCGAGTGGTGCTTTGGATCTATCCCAAGCATCACATACCGCGAGTAGCCCACCCGCATTCAGCGGTCATACTGGTCGCCAAGTATTGCCCTATTCTCAACCCAGTTTGCGAATCATCAGCTCGGCTTGGGAACTTCAGATTGTGCACCAACGCACTATACAGCGCCGAAGCGGTGGCTTTTAAGGTCACGTCGTCTTTAGTCACGTAAGCTTGTTGATACTCATATCGCCGGAGTCTTCGCCGTTAATCGCGGATGAGTTTGTATGTGAACATGTGAGCGCCGCAAGCTCGAGATTCGGCTCAACTACACGATTGTCAAAAGAGTGTCTCTCTAGCTCCCATAATAGTGGTCCAGCATGGTGCGGTCGAAATGCTTCTCCCTTCTCCACAGAGTATCCGTCGTCGATGGCGCAAGGTGCCATGGGTGCAGCGGTTTGACAATGTGTTGCCCGTATGGGTGGCGCCGGTGACCGCCTCGTGCAGATCGGTGGTCAGCGTAGTGCCCCTAGGCGCGATGTCATATCCATGCCTTCTGAATGAGTGGTCGTCATTGCGCGAGCAGTGCAGGATCTGACGAAGACCGTGTGTGACTTGGAGACAGGCACATGCAGGTACCACCACCTCGTCACACGCGGCCTACGTCAGATCCTGCACTGCTCGCGCAATGACGACCACTCCTTCAGAAGGCATGGATATGACATCGCGCCTAGGGGCACTACGCTGACCACCGATCTGCACGAGGCGGTCACCGGCGCCACCCATACGGGCAACACGTTGTCAAACCGCTGCGCGCTCATACAGCGAGCGCTTCGAGGTTTTGCGTGTTTATTTTTGAATGCTTGTTGGACCAACGCAAGCTCCGAGGTGGGCTGTGTTAACGGGGTTGCCTCCGTCGTTCCACGATCGACACGTCGAAAATCAGCGCAGGCAACGCGCTCAGCTGCAGTCAGCGGCTCCTTTCGTTGAAGCTCGACTATACCGGTTTTGAGGGCCACGTACTTCGCCACCGAACCAGATCTCGTTGTATGTGCGCAGCGCCATCAATGATGACGCTGAGGCTGCCGCGTAGCACTTTGATCCGATGACGAATCAAAGGCGCGACTATTATATCGTACCCTTCCATGAGCTCCGATGGCATGCGTCGAAGAAGACTTCACGCAAGAGCAAAGTGCCCGAGTGGATGGCACTTTGCAGTCCTAAAATGCCTTTGTTGAGAGTTTCAACAGAGACGCGAGAGGATATCGTGCCCGCATCACTGCGGCGCAACAGCGCTTCGAGACATTCTCGAGGTGTCATATAATTGATCGCCTCCATAATGAAGCTATGGAAGCGGGTATCCCTTGCGCAGCTCCCTTTGGAACTTCGTGTTCGCACTGCCTCCCTGGGGCAGTGCGTCTCTCCGAGCGAGACCTTACCGGGTACACGACGGTGTGTGTACCTGCTCAGCTGCGTGATCTCTGCGTTCAACTTGAACGTCGTGATGAACTTCGTGACACTTCGAGTGTCAGCGGCGATCGCAGTGCTCGTGCAGGCGCTACGTCGGCACCCCGTTCTGGGCATCGCACGCCCTCACCATTTCCGGAACAGCCTTCGCCAGAACGTTCCGCGGTTCCCATGTATCTCGATGGGGAGGAAATCCTCTCCAACGAACACGAAGACGAGTCTGATCTCGGTTCGGCTTTGGGTGTTCGTAACTCACGATTCGCTCGACTATCCACCAAGTCGAGCCGCGCGCGTTGCGCAGTGGGGGCGGAAAGATACCCTTCGTACGGTCAACCCCAGGTTGGCCGTGACTCTCGCACTCTGCACGACCGTGTAGCTGGCCTGGAACAGTTCCAGAGCGCGGAGTTCGCTCAGCTGCAACAGGAGCTGCACTATCAAAAGGCGCAGGTGACGGAGGTCGCTCAGACTGCGTCGAACATCCAAGTGGAACTTGGAACGCAGGTCACGAGACTCCACGACCGCGTCGCCGTGCTCGAGAAGCTGGATCATGCCGCTTCATCGTCCTCTTTGAGCCATCAAGACTAGATGTCTCGTGTTGTGTGTACGGCTTCAGCCGCCCGACGCAAAATGTCGGATGGAGCCGCATGCTGGAACGTGTACGCGTTGCCATGCCGTTCAAACACTGTGAACGGGCCGATGAAGCGCGGAGGAAGCTGACTTGCTCCGAAATCCGAAACTGCGTGTCGAGGCAGGTTCTGTGTAGCTTACAGAACTAATGAACCCTTTTTGAATTCATTTGTGTTACCCCTGCCAACATTGTCAGCGTTCAGCTTCTGTCTATCCACAGAAGCTGCTATCGCGTCCTGGACAAATCGTATTACGGCTTGTCGGCGCTGGACAAAGTCCATTGCTTGCGTGCTGAATGGTTTATTCAGCGCGGTGTTCGTTCTCGCTGCAGGCCCGGCCTGTGCGCTGTCTGCCCTGCACAGACGTGTCGTACTTGGCAGCCGTCTCTGTGCCCTGCACAGACCCGTAGTTCTTGTACGCCGTCTCGTTCCCCGAACGAGACGCAGCTTGTCTTCGTGTCGTCATCGCTGATACTGTGTCTGTATCAGTGCTCTTCTGCGGTTGTTCGGATGCAATCGTAGATACTTAATGCAGAAGCCACCATTCAGAGCATGCTCGGAAGGCGTGGATGCCGCATTGCATTCACGTAGAACGGTGTACGCCCCGTCGAGGCATGCACCGAGTTGTTGATGGCAAACTCTGCCATCGGCAGAGAGTCGCTCCATTGCTGGAACGAGTGTGTGTAGCTCTTTAACAAGTCGCCGAGCACGCGCTCGGTCTGACCGTCCGTCTGCGGATGATCCGCAGTCGACATCGACAATTGTGTACCAAGGAGTGTAAACAAATCTTGCCAGAACCGCGCTGTGAAGCGTGGAACACGGTCCGACACAATGTCGAGCGGCATGCCATGGTGCTTGAACACCATGTCTACAAACAGTCGTGCTGTCTGTACGGCTGTCACTTCAGCCGGCACTGCAGCAAGATGCACCATCTTGCTGAATCGGTCAACAAAGACCACGACACCAGTCCTCCGCTTACTGTCAGGCGGAAGACCAAAGACAAAGTCCATTGAGATGGACTGCCAACACTCCGACGGTGTCGGAAGTGATTGAAGCGGAGCCTGCGAAAACGCAGCAGGCTTCACGCGTTGACACACCTCGCAAGCACGTATGTACTTGCGCACCCACTTGTACTGGTGATTCCAGTAAAAGTCACACGTGAGAAGCAAGTATGTCTTCTCACGACCAGGATGCCCCTGCCGTAGGGGCGTCGTGATACTCGTGCATCCGCAGATCATAATCGTTCGGCACGACGATGCGATTCACATCGCCGTCCACTGCGCTGTAGAGCAGCAGTTCTTCGTGCACACGATAACGATGTGCACGAGCACGAAGGTGTGGTGCCAACTTCCGACGCGCCTCGTCGGAAGGTGCTGAGGCGTAGCTCAGCAACTGCTTCGCGTCTGCGTCACTCGCATACGCGGCCTTCACGTCGTCGATCAACGACGACGACGGCGCACTCACATGCTCGATGCCAATCCGATTGGCGTCAGCTGTCTTCACAGCATGATCTGGTCGACGTGACAATGCGTCGGCCACGACGTTCAACCTTCCGGGTTTGTATTCAACCCGGAAGTCGTACTCTGCGAAGGACGACAACCATCTCGCCATCCATTGCGATATGTGTGGCGACTTCACTGCAGTTCGCAGTAAAGCGTGGTCAGTGTAGACCACGAATGGTCCACTCCCAAGTAAGTACACTCGGAACCTTGCGAGTGCATACTTCATGGCAAGGAGCTCCTTGTCATGTACGGGATAGTTACGCACAGCTGGTTTCGGCTGACGCGACTGATAGTAGACCACACGATCACGACCCTCGTGATCGTGTTGCATCAACGCGCATCCGATCGCAAAGTCGGATGCGTCACACACGACGTGGAATGGACGATCTTGGTCAGCCACTGC
>QOKR01000933.1:0-18148 GCA_016880985.1 Phytophthora idaei
ACCCTTGGCTCGAATATTGAGGTACCCAAAAATCACACTTTTTATCGACGGGACCTTTTCGGTGGTACCCAAACCGCTCTTCCAGAATGACCAGTGCCTCATCGTGATGGCATTCGAAACTGCTGTGAGCCTGTACGTACCCATCTGCTACGTGCTTGTTCAGAGGTACGTAATGGAGGGTGATGGACGAGCTCATAATTCTGAGTACTGTAATCGACGGCTAACGTTACGGGCGACTTCGAGGCTGCCTCGTAAAAGCTGTCCTGGAGCAGTTTCCTCGCGTTAATCTCGTTGGGTGTCTGTTCCACTGGAAGCAGGCACTCCGAAGAAAGATGGTTGACCTACGTATCCCGAAGGACCAAATTAAGGACGCTCTCAGCCCCGACGCGCTCGACACCCTCACGATAATTCCCGTGAATGAGATCCCGAAAAAGATATGACTATATTAATTTTGGTTGGACCTATTTTCATCCTTTTTTGTTTTTCACACAACGACTGAATTTTGAGCTGGGATAGTTTAGGGTAACATGCGTGTCACAGATTATGTATTTCACACAAGGCTGTCACACCCAACGAGTGGGTTGGCCGCACTTATCAAAACACAAGCCTCTGCTCAACCCGCTGCCCGCTGCCCGCTGCCCCCTGTCCGCTGGTCCCGCTGTCCCCTGTCCGCGAGTCCGGCCGCACTGTCCGCTGTTGTCGCTGTCCGCTGATCCCGTTGCGCTGTCCGCTGGTGTCGTCGTCCGCTGGTACTGCCTACTGTCCGTCGCGCTGTCCGCTAGCCCGTTGTCTGCTAGTGTTGCTGTCCGCTGGTGTCGCTGTCGCTGGCGTCGCTGACCGCTGATCCCGCTGTCTGGCCGGTGTTCGCGAGCCGCTGTCCAGTGTCCGCTAACCGGTGTCCGGTGCCCTCACCGCCAAGGAGATCTGTGACTTGTGTAACGGAAATGTGACGTCCAATTGTGTTGACGAACTGCGTAGTACTGTTGTTGCTGGAAATTTCGGGCCTAATACGTACCGTCTTTCAGAGGTGTACAAAACGATTATAAGGTCCCGTGACCCGTATATTACGGACAAGTTCTCATGGGAAGAGGCAGTACAAAGTGAAGCGCCTGCTCTAGTATACCGACAGGCCTGCAACGATGTGGCTGGATGCAGGGGGTATACGAAAATACCTAAAGATCCTGAGCATCTTTACGACATCTTCATGACGGATAATATCCCGTCTTATGCCCGGGAAGGTGTGAAGTAGAGATGGGTTGAAAACAGTGCTAGTCCACCGGACCAGCTATCTGTCGAGCTACCTGGATATTACTCAAAAATTCGAATTCCTTCAGACTAAGGTTATATTTTCGAGCCTGAATTCTGGTTTCAAGTTGACAACCGAGAAACGCCTGTGCATGTGGACCACGGGCGTGTGGTTTCCTACATTACGCCTAGCGCTCGGCACTGCTTCAAGGTTTGGGTATTCTTTCCTCCCAAACACAACAGCACCGGCCTGTTGAAGTGGGGGAATAAAAAGAATTCCTTTAATCGAATGTTGGACTGCACTTTTGCAGATGTACTGGTTCAGTATCCAGACGATGTTGTCTACCTCAACAATCTGATACAGCATTCTGTGCTGCTGGGATATCAGCCGGAAACCGCAGAGATTGACAAGTGGGGGCAATTTTTGGAGAAGTTATAGTCATCGAAAAGGATCGGGTCGACTCATTTACCTACGCGACGAAAATTGCCTCGGGGTCACGGAGGGGATCAAAAGACGCATGGGTCGCATTATTGTCGGCGTATTGTGTAATGGAAGGACGGGAGTGGCATGACGCAAACTACAAGGAGGAGAAACGTATGTTCCTGGGTCAGGAGCAGGGCAACCGTGAGCAGCAAGAAGAGCAGCTGCGTGAACTGATGGCTTCTTCGGAAGATCGCGCGATTGTTGGTGAGCTCCAGTATCAGTTGATGCAGATTAAGGCGACGTATCAGCAATTCCTGGTGCAATACGACCTCGTCACAGAAACACAGCAGCAGACTCTGTTGAAAAACCAACGACTTGAGCTGGATATGGAGAAAAAGCCCAGGAGTTAACTGTGGTTCGAGAGAAATCCAGCGACAAAGTGCAAATTCTAGAGAATGCCATAGGCCAGGTCAAAGAGCGGGACTGGACAGCTCGGAACACGAAGTGGGAAGCTTTCCGGAAGCGTTTGGATGCTCTGGAAGATGAAATTCAGGCCCAGCAGAAACGCCGCAAACAACTCGAGAAAGATCTGGAGGACAAGCAAGCGCAACTACCGCTACTGGACCTTAAACAACAACGAGGCAATCAAAGCGAAGTAGGTCGACTAAAGAGCCGCGTGGACGCGTTAGAAACGCGAGAACGGTTGCTCATGGGGCAACTTGAGGCTGCTTCAAAGGCAACAGGGTCGAAGGAGAAGGAAATCCGGCTACAAGCTGAGCTTAGCGAGACAAAGTCACTCAATGAAGATCTCCTGCGTCAGCAGGAGGCGATCCAAGCGCGAGTTTCAGAGCTGCTACGGCTAAATGGAAACCTGGAAGCTGAGAAGCGTGAACTAAGGTGCAAGTACGAGGACCCGGAGTTGGACTTGCAGTATGCTCGAACAGGGGCGCAAATGGGGGCAGGCGGCACGACAACCAGCGGAGAGTGAAATAGAGATGCAAGGACCACCGAAGAAACAACGCTGCCGAAAACCCAAGAGCACCAGCCCAACAAAAGGAGACATGACTGACACTCTACTTGCTAAGCTGGACCGGAGCGAAGCGGGCTCGGCGGAATTAGAGAGGGGTTGTCGTTTGGCTCAGATTGTTGCTACGCTGAGTACACTACTAGCACTACGTGAGCGCGTGCTTAGTGCCCCCATAGGCGTTTATACCGACACGGACATCGACGAGGTGAACACGGACATTGCACACGTCCGAAATAACAAGAAAAAAATTCAAGTGAAAGCGACAAGCGCTGATTAACTCGAAAGGAGGGTGTGTATACATTGATTTAGACTTTGTTTCTAGCTATATTCCGTCGTGGTCTCACGGCATTGCTACTACGAAGGTGTTGTACTATGTAGTCACGTAGCAAACTTCGTCCATCTTTGGAGCCAATGCTACTCGACATATAACCCATTATATTCGCTGCATCATTAACTCTAGCACATTCAGGAGACAGCCTTATATGTCTCATAGATTCATCCAACACACAGTAATCTTCATCCTCAGACGTGCGTCTGTTGATAACGTAGTTGTGAAGAATCATCGCAGCATAGATCGTGGTCGTGGTGTTAGCCAAATTTCGCTCAATGGGAGCTCTAAAAATTCTCCATTTTGTAGAAAGAAAACCGAGCGCCATTTCAACTCGAATACGTAGTTGACTCGCAGGAAAATTAAATGAGTCATGATACTCATCCTGAATTTGGTTTCGCGTGAACGGATTAAGTAAATGCTCGGATACAGGATACGCATTGTCGTCTGCCAGGTTTGAAAGTTGACAAAGTTCTGAAATTCCGGTGTCACGAAATGCTCGTGCATCATTGGTACTTCCTGGAAAGCTAGCATCAACCGCGATGAATCAACAGTGGGCGTCACACACTGCTTGGACGTTAATACCTGGACAGCAGTAATGTCCACTGAAGTACTTGCAGGTTCCGACATCTCCAGCATCTCTAGCTGATGGAAATTTGATTCGGCACAGCCATCCATCCACGCAACCCACACACCCATTCATAACTCCTCCCGAGCTAATGGCTCTAAAATCTGCCATGACGACTTCCTTTTCAGAATCAGAATCTGGAAAACGAATTCATAGCTCGAGCACTGATATAATGACTGTCATTGTTAAATCAACCACTCGATAGAAAGATGACCTGCTAATGCCCACTGTACGGCGGATATCAAGGTAAGAGCCTTCAGCCAAATAGCGCAAAGTAGCCATCAGCATTATACACGGCGAAATCGGCTCTTCACCACTGGAATTGCTATATTGACGCTCATCAACCTCGAGGTGAGGTGCGAGAATGTCGAGCAAGTGAGTGAAGCTTTTGATGGACATTCTAAACGTTTTTTCAAACAAGTTTTCTTTGAGAAGATGTGCTATCTCCTCATCAGGGTCAACGCGTCGACGAGAGTAACGCACACCACGCGATCTTCGAAGTAGGACCAAATGAAACGCCAATCCGATTCGAGGTTTTCTTTGCTGTCGAAGTCGGGTGAGTATAGCGAGAGTATCCAGTGAGCTCATAGCAGAAGCGTGCAGTGTTGATGTTTCTAGAGGCTGGTCGAAAACGTTAGAAGTAACAGTCTATTCTGAGCTTCGACTTGTGCCGGCGCGATAAGTATATCCTAATTACTTATTGCAAGGTGTCAACCATCCCCCCTCAAGGCTGATCCACTAAGCAGTCCACAAAAAATAATCTCTTTCTCAGCCACAACGGACACGAAAAAGTACGATCCACTAAAGCCACCTGTCCACTAACCATTTTGGCTAAGACCGACCCTTAGGCTCATTCTCAACCGGCCACACCGCATCGCATGGTTATGTCCCATGCGGCCGCATCGGTTGAAAACGGTTTTGCAACCGCATTGGGACAGTAACCCCATTCACAAACACTTGGCGTCGAGCGAGATTTTAAGCGGTGCTGCTGCTGCAGCACAAGCTGATGTAAATTCGAGTGTGTATTCCTTTCTACTTATCTAATGCTTCTGACTTACGTGATTATCTATCTGCCTAGCTATTTGAATGGAGACTCCGGGGAAGAAACGGCGCTTGCAGAGCCCTGGTGGGAGGTTGATGAGATTAAGCACTGCGTCTCCACCATCGAATGCATCGATTTTCGTCACGCCATCACTTACATCGGCTGCTACACAAATTGCTACTCTACCCGAGCTGTGGGTTGGTGCCTCTACTTTCCCAGTAACTAGTCCCCTTCTGCCGCAAATTTTACACCCTCAAATCGGCCAAAGTCAGTACGAAGAAGATGAGTCGGAGATTTCAGACAGCACGGAAGGGGTTGATTCACAACCATCACCGACTGACTACGAGAGTTGGTCCGCTGACCGGGTAGAAACGAGTGTAAGCGAAGACGATTAAAGTTGAAGATTAGCATGAAGAAAGGAGAGCGTATTACTATTCTTCGTAGACACGACGTCGCTAGTGCGACTTACGACGGATTCGTTCTCGGTGACGAAGGTGGACCATCGGGAGAAAATGCCGTATCCAAGTGGACGAAGCACTGCTGGTACCGACTACTGAATATTCTCTTCTCCGACGAATTCGCAACGCGCTTCAGTCAGTCAGGTATTTAATGTTCTCAGTACAATATGTGTTAAATCATGCACTGAACTCGTTTTTTTGTTAGGGGGGCGTGGCTTCTCGAGCAGTGTAGACACTAGAAGTGTCAATGAACGAATTCGCTTTTGGAAATATGTTAATGCGGCATTTGTCCAGAAACAAGCTAAACCATACCCGGTTAATGTCCTCATGTTTGAGGATGACATGTTTGCTGGTATTGATCCGTCTGTGACAAAGCCGCATTCGGCAAGCAAGCTTCTAAAGATGGCAAAGGAGGTCATAAAGAACTACTTTGTTGCAGAACAAAGATTTACCACCTCGGGCCAGCATGAGAGCGAATATGGAAACTTCGTCGATAAGCGAGGCGCTGTGTTGTATATGCGGAAGTGGCTACAGGTGCGATACTGAAAGTTGAACGTATGGCTCCTGTAAATCTAACTTTCATTTCATTGGTATCACACATTAGCAAAAGCCTTGCTTGATCAACTTCGTCAGAGGCGGCTTTCTCGTGGAAGATGAGGTGGATACTTTAGATGTGGCAAAACCCAGCCTGCAGAGATGAACCCAACTACAGCCAAGCTCCATAAGGGAAACGCGAAAATTGATCAAATGGCATCGGCTGTCGTTGAATATGTTACTAATCGTCGCAATGAGCTACTCCGATCGGAATCTTCTACACATTTGCAGGAGCGGAAGCAGATACTATCCATTCTCAGTGATATAAGGCGCAAATTAGGTGAGGTTGACATGGCCACCGTCAGTGCGCAAGGTGCAATCGCACACCGCCTGGGAGAGGATCGCGAAATTCTACTAGCTGAACGACAAGAATGGATTGATATGCTTCGTCATGACAAACAGTAGTGTGAAGACCGCAGCCGAATGCAAACTATATCATATTGCTTTTGTTTTTGTTTTTCGCTCTATGTTGTAGCTCAGGCGATGTAATTCCTTGGAAGCAATGTATTTTACTACCAGTTCGCGAGTAACTTCGTCGAGCAGCTCAACCACCTCACCTCCGTCGGTCTCGTATTGAGTGTGAACAAACGAAAGATCTCTACTTTGATTCCAGGTCCACAACTCACTACGTATCGCCTTGATAGTCCTGATAGATCGTGCAGGGCTCCCCAGTGACTGTTGATTAATACAAAAGTTGTGTAGGCGCATACAAGCGTGAGCTACATGAGGGGCATACTTAAACGGTCTCTTGAGGATCCTACACTTATTGACAAAGAGTCCGAACGCCATCTCGATACGTATTCTGCACTGACTCAGATAAAAGTTGTAGCTGTCTCGGTCTGGTCGATCTTTCACTTGGCCTTGGTTAAACGGAGTTTAAACGAATCGGCTCTGAGGATACGCGTTGTCTCACACAACAAAATATGGTCCTTGTATTTTGAAAGGACTTTACTGCAAAAATGCCACACCATCATTCCTTCCACCAGGAGCCCGACAAGCCATTGCAGTGAATCTGCACTTATAGTCAGTGCAGGCTTGAATATTTAGTCCGTATCGCTGATAATGGCCTGAAAAAATGCAATCACTCGTCCACATTCTGAGCGTCGTGGAACACGGATGGGGCACAACCACCCATCTACCGCCCCGATACAGCCAGGAATCGCGTGGTCCTTGCTAATTAATCTGAAACCTGCTGCGGCAATTTCCATTTTGTCGTTGCTTTTAGGAAAGTGCATAGCTAACGCGGTAGAACTGTTGATGGCTTTCAATATAGCTTGTACAATTCGGTAAAACCCACCTCGGCTAATAACTCGGATATAGTGGTAGCTCCCACCAGCCAACCAGCTAATGCAGGTTTGTAGTATACCCGCCGGAGAGACGGGAGGTTCACCAAGTGCTCGACGTGCGGACTGTAATGGATCCGTGGACAAATCCAACCCAACAAGCGATATCAGTCGTTCAAACCCAGGGTAACTCATCCGATAGTACTGCTTTAACTCGCCTTCGAGGAGCAGACGGTTGGTATGCGCTTCCCACTCTATTTGATGTCGAACGACCTTTGTGCGCTTGTTGTCTTTCTGCGCGTTGACGACGACTAGCACAGCAGGTAAGATGGCGGCGAAAACATTGTTCTCAGTGCCACGATGATCCATACTTGTGCTGGTAATTGAAATCGGGTGAAAGTTGCAGGAGGTGATATGGCTGTATTCAGGGAGTTGATGTCGCACTCAGTTTTGCCACCATCTTGAATATCGAGCTACGAGAACGAGATAAGATAATGAAGTAAAGCACTCGTTGGGCAAAAAAAACGAACAAGGAATCGACTATGATAAATAGATTCATATTAACTCGACTGGATTTAGATTGCCAAGTGAAGTTCATGCATCGTGTTGACTTTCAACGAAGAAGTTTTTGCAAGCAAGCATTTGGCCAAGTGCACACTATAAGTGGCCAAGCCATAACGATCATGTACTGCAATTAATTCGACCAGGTGCATATTAACTCGACTGGATTCAGATTAATTTGACCAAGTACACAATAACTTGTCTAGGTGCACAATAATTCGGCCAATCTTATCTTGAAGTTAAACCGTTATGAGCTGTGATTGGTTGCTCTTCGTTCGCTTCCCTACTCACTCTCGTGCGGCGATCTCGCCGCATGCAGCAAAATGGCCTTGTGAGCGCCTTTTTCTGAACTCTGCTGCATGCGGCCGCACGATCAGTTACCCAGTCAGGTGCCATTATATGGCCGCACGCGGCCGCATGAGTCGGTTGAGAATGGCCCTTAGGAAGTGCCAGCTTCCTTATTACGGTGTTTCAAGTTTTTCTTACAGTTACAAACATGTGTATTCGGTCTCATCGTGGAGACTGTTATGAGTGCATTCTGAATGAATTTCATCGCTGCAGCTCATTCATGGCATTTGTGCCATATAATACATGGATGCGCTGACTGGCATGAACGGCTCGACAAATTTCGAGTGGAACCTGGCGCTTGGTAAGCGCGGTACGTGCCGACAGCGGAAGTTTAGATATGTCGTGTAAGCTTAGCGTACGTGTTCAATACAGCTCTCATTTCGCCAATTTTAGCAGTCTTGATAATGAACTGGCGAGCATTCATCACTCGTGCATTCTTTTTTTAAACTTACATAGATTACTTAGCCTGGTACCGGTATTGTTCACTTCGATCCAACATTTGAAACTTTGCGTGTTTGTCGGACGACGATGACAGAATTTGTAACATTGACCCTTATCGTCAACTATTGGGTAATGAGCACTTTGCTGTATCTAAGCTACTCCTAACTCCAGTGGCGATCAACAGCCGAAAGAACACGAAAATGGACACTTTTCATACACAATTACATTGTGTTGAGACCCGTATGCCATTTAAGTAATTTGCAATAAACCGAAAAAACGTTGACAAAAATGACAGGTTCCGCGGTTTATAGATGCCAAGAAGCGGCAACTATTACATTTCGTAGCTCACAACGGGTAAGACAGAAGAATATCGATCTCCAGAAGAATACTGCAGTTACGCTAAGAGTGCAAAAACGAAGTAGCTATCGGAATTTTAGAAATTCTTCAAAATATCTCAAAACTTGACCCGGCGTGGGTTAGTGGAGCAAGCTTCAGGCTCCTGAGTCTCTGAGTGAGGGGTTGAGTCCGCCGAGTGCGCGACTTTCTCATTGGCAACATTTCAGTCGGATGAACCAATTGGCGGCCAAAAATGAAGTGTGGGTGGCGCCCTTCCAGCGCTTGTCGCGGTCCTGCCTATACAAGCCATCTGGCCCTCTTCGGGTGTGCACGGATGCGGAACCCAAGGTATGCAATCGACCACCTCTAGTATCGAGGCCAAGATCAAGTTTCATCTACAGAAGCCTCGGCGTCCAACAGATACGCACTTAGTTTAGCTTAGATTCGGAGTTGAAAGATGTGTAGGTTGTATAGCTTGGTAACGCGACCGAAATACAATGTGTCGATTCTAATTTGTCGATCCGGTGATATGTTCTGCTGATACTCGAATGTTGAAATGCACTTCTGCTAATCCAATCGCCCGATTAATTTCTTGACTACAGTCGTTATTAGAATGCAATCGGTTGCACCACAAGACCGCAGCCGCGTTGTCGCTCCAGCACTTTACATGAATTGTCTTGCCTCGTGACTGCTATCTTCACTTGCCCGTGTGGGAATTGCGTGTGAGAAGATGTTGGAGCGACGGGCCTGAGACGATTCGTAGAGGAGAACGGACTGGTGGATCCAGGGGCGGGAAACATACCAGCCAAAGTGACGCCAGAGACAAAAGACGCCTACGCGCGCGAAACGCATACGCACCGCCATCGCATTGACAGCCAGACCTAGGGATTGGCCCGGTTGGATCGTTGGTATGTGTCCGGTTCCGAATAGAAACAAATCAGAGATGTGTCGACTGAAGGAGATCATACAGAACTTCAAGAACAGGGAGCTACCTGATATCGGCAATCTTTTCAGTGAAGAGTTGAAGTTCGATGTTGAAGACCGTGTGACCTCGTACTTCCATCTCGCCAACGAAATTATCACGCACAATGGTATGCGTGACCTGTTCCTTGGCGACAACGGATCAAAGCGCAAGTGCAAGGTGTTAATGAAGCACCTACCAGGATCACTGCAGAAGACAGCCAATGGTGAGGCCAAGACCTGTGTAACGAAACTGTACGCGGTGGTGAACAACCTGGCACTAGAACCGGAGAAGGAGATCCGTGTTGTGAAGAGAATGAACCCAAATCAGCAAAGCCGGGCAAGGGTTTTAGCACAAAGGGCTCCGCCAAGGTGTTCGGCAAGAAGCCAGCTATTGCGGTTGGGGTTATCATTGGTGGAAAACGGAGCGCGAACACTCAACCAAAAGAGAGCGCCCAGAGAAAGATCACCCGTCCTCCCCATCCCAAACAGTGTTTTCATTGTGAAGGAGAACATGAATTTGACAACTACCCCACCACGACCGAGGCAGATAAAGCAGCAATCCGAGAAAAAGAAAAGCGGAATATCAGTTTCGAAGCCAATCTGGGTACCAGCAAAGGAAACGTGGCTAGACTATGTCGTATCCGCGAATGTCTGCCTGAAGGCGGCACCGTGCTACTGGAAGGTGTGTTAAACGTTCTGCTTTGTGCGGATAGTGGAGCGACTGTGTCCTGTATGAGTGAACGTGTATTTAAAGAGCTCAAGAAAGTTCGCCTGTAGATTGAGTGTGTGGAGTTGACGACGCCCATTCCTTGCGTGACGGTGGGCGGGGGTGTTGATGTGAAGCAAGCAGCGAATGTACAGGTCACACTGCGAACTGCCGCAGGGCCTGTTTCTATCAGTTCGCCGGTGCAGTGCTGGTTGTACCCGGTGAATTGGAGGAATTTAACCTCGGCAAAGATATCATAGCCTTACTAGGTATCGATGTGGACAGAGAACTGGAGATGCTTGATTCCCAAGGCCAGCAAAACGAACCTGGTGAATTCGAGAACCGAAAGAGGCATGTGCCTGAACTAAGCGATGAATTGGAGAAAATGATACGAGCACTAGTCGACAAAGATAAAGAGCGTGGATTGCCGAGTGATATTCTTGGTGAACTACATCGTATTGCAACTCGCTATGCCATTTTAGGTCGCAACTGGGTAATGACCCTCCGGCTCGAGTACCGCCGATGCGAATCCGCCTGAAGAAGGACGCGAAACCTTACAAGTGTAAGGAACGAAAGTATCTGCCCGAGGTTCGCCTGTTCATGGAGGATTTCAGCAAGAAATGGGAGGAGCTCGGTTGGATTTACGAGAATCCGAACAGTAGGTGGGCTTGCCCGGCCTTATCATTTCGAAAACCAGGCACGAACAGCTACCGGCAGACAGCCGACTACAAGTCTCTCAATGCCCAAGTGGAGGGCATAGTTAGTGTGACGCCGAACCCTCAAAGGCCTTGGGATTGGTGCGCGGCTGTAAATTTGTTGGGTTATTCTATTTCAAAAGCTAAGGCTATTGGCAGATAACCCTCGACGAGGCCTGCCAGGAATTGTTGTCGTACATGACTCATCGGAAGATTTACACTCCGAGGCGTGTACAGCAAGGCAGTTGCGATGGCGCTTTGTTTTTCCAAGTTACAATTGAGAAGTGCGTTCACGGGCTTATATATAAGCATTTACTGGTCTGGATTGACGATCTCATGCTGTACGCTGTAGCCGTGGAGGCGTACTTGACTAGGTTGGAAGGATTGTTCGAACTACTGGATTTCTTTGGTTCCAAACTGAGTGTGACGAAGTCTAGTTTGTTCGAGCCTCAAGTGAAGTGGGGCGGTTAGTTCATTACTGGGCACGGTGTTAGCCACGACCCGGAGCTCATCTAGGTCCTCACTTCCCTACCGTACCCGGCCAATGCCGGGGAGCTGTAGCAGTTCCTCTGCGCCGCTAATTGGATGCGGGAGAGCGTGATCGACTTTGCGATGGTGGCGAGACCGCTTCAAGAGACGCTCGATGAGATATTAGCGTCGGCGTCACGACATACGAAACGAGTGGCAACAGGAATTGGTCTAGAGTTGGTCGACACACAGCTGACAGCATTCGATGAACTGAAAAGCAGACTGACTCGCTCAGCAATGTTGACGTTCCCTCATCCAGACGCTGTAATGACACTCATTGCGGATGCATCAGTCGTGGGATATGGCCTCATAGTGATCCAAGTACGGTCTTGGCATCCGGAAAACCTAATAATGGGCCAACTCTGTGCCCACTACTTCGGCTTACTCGTTAGCGCACGTGTACGAGGAAGCGTAGTTTGCTTAAACTTAAATTAACTATACTTTCGTCCGAAAGTATCGATTTACTTAGATAAGAAAAGCAAAAGCTGTTTCTGGGTTAAAATGAGAACTGTTATTTATGATTTATGTCTGGACTGGGTTTCCTCCTAAAACTGATATTCTATACGAAAGGTATTATGCCATCCGATGGCTGTCAAAAACCTGCTATCCTAATTGGTAGAAATAAATGCTTATCTACCAATAGGAAGCCTACATGCATACATACCAGTGGTCTGCGAAGTGTAACCATTGGTATGTCTTACACCAACGTTCGAGAACCCTCCATGCAACCAAGTGGCTACGTGTAGCCACTTGTGTGTAACCCCGTTACAAAACCAGTCGCAGAGCAGCAGCACGAGCCGTTGGTGTACGTTAGCGGTACATTCACTGGATCAAGAAAAATTGGAATGTGATTGAGAAAGGGGTGTACCCGATAGTTTGCGCCTGTGACCAGTTCAGTCATCTGCTCCTGCGCCCTCAAGGGCTCCGATTATTTTGCTATCACCACAACTTAATCTACATGTTCGCACCTGGGAAAGAAGTGAAAAAACACACTAGAGGAAAATTGGTGCGGTGGGCAGTGAAACTGATGGGGGTATCGTTACCACATCGAGCACATCGTGGGAACCAGTACTGTTTGGGCAGATATGGTATCGGGGTCGGAAACTACCAAGACACTGGCGTTGCGAGCTATGGTGTTGCATAAGCGGGAGATCAGGGCGGAAGATAGGGCCCAGAGTACTCGGAAGAAGCGTCGGCGGGGGGATGGAGATAGGACCGTGAAGACCCATGCTGAACATCGGGTAGGGGAAGTATATAGGACCCCGGCGATTCGACAGAGACGTAGAACGAAGGACAAGTAACCGAAGAGAGCTGCAACTACAGCAGCAATTCGACCGCTAAACGACCCCAACTTTGCATGACCAACACTGACACCGTACCAGCTAACCTCCTCTCCAAGAGCAGGTCCAGCTGGTACCGTGATGACCGACTGTGGATACCTCGACACGATGAATCACTGCTGCATCAGCTAATGGTTGTAGCGCACTGCAGCGCTCAAGGACATCGAGGTCGTGCTACAACGATGGAGCTGTTGCAGCTGCAGTTCTATGTGGATAGTTTACGAAGCAGCGTGGACACATTCCTCACTCTACCACCATGTGAAAGGTGGTAAGACAGCGCAACGTCCTTTGAGTGAGACGTTCCGGTGCTACGAGCGGAACGGCGCTCTCCACTGGGATTTTCTTACCGTGGGTGATTCACTTGGTAGCGACAAATATCTGTTGGTGATGAAAGACGAAGCCACGCAGTTTTGTGAGTTGGTGCCGTGTGCTAGTCCTACCAGTGCGGTTGCAATAGACGCTATACTAGACTGGCACAGCAGATATGGAATTCCGCCAATCTGGATCAGCGACCCAGGCAACCACTTTAAAAACGTGGTGGCAGCAGAGATATGCAAGCGCCTCAAGTGCGAGCAGCGGTTCACTGTGACATACAGCCCCTGGATCTTTAGAAGCATTGAGCGCGTCAACCGTGGCGCTATCCAAGTACTCAGAGTGATGTGTCTGGAATATTAAAAGGATGACACCACTGGTGCCACTGCTTCGATCGAATATCAACCACACACCTATTGCCTTAGCTAGGCAACAAGGCACCCGTTGAACTTTTCTCTGCCCTACCATTACCAAGTCCACTCAACTTCTGCGTCGACTCGGAAACAAAGAAAGTGGTAGATATGACGAGCCAGCCCGAGCTGATTGCAAGCAAGCTACAGGATCTCCGTGACAGTGTCCATGAAATGCACAGATCTGTGGTGGTTGAGCGTGAAAAACAAACGAAGAGGAACAAAGCCATACAACGTGGTGCGAGAAAGGCCAATTTCAGCGTAGGAGACTTCGTGTTGAGGTCCAGAGTGGATCAGAAGCACCAGGACAAGCTGTTGGTCACCTGGATTGGCCCGTACCAAGTTGTGCGAGACGATGTGCACTAATTTGTGGTCCTACCTCTAGTGACTGGTGCAGAGGCAGACGTACACGCGGTCAGGTTCAAATACTACGCAGACAAGGATTACAATGTGAATGAGGAAGCAACAGGACATGTAGTAACTAAAGAAATTGTGCTGGCTGTGACAGAGCTCGAGGAGCACTGGTAGTGCCCACCCAAGAAGGACTTCGAGCTTCGGTGTCCTGGAAAGGACTAGAAGTCATCGAAGATTCATGGGAGCCGCTACAGTCACTGTGGAAAGACATACCTGTGATGATCCGTGATACGTTGGACGAGCTGATAGCGAGGCTCTCTCGAAGTATATTGCACGGTCGGCAAGATTTGCAAGTAGAAGTGCAACGAGAATGATGATCACGGCAACCTCTACATTCGGACGACATTCGAGAACACTCAAGTAACATGATTGGGCTTTGCGTGTTCAGAGCATCATGCGAGTGGTCAAGGTTTTGAAGTGGCTCGTGCGTTGAAGACTAAGCCTTGTCCACTGTACTGGGCCGCGCAAAACGTGAGGCCACGCTGGCATAAGTAAGTGATGGATCGTGTGTACCTTATTCCGTAGCTAGAGGACGGTATGTACTCCAAGGGTAGTAAGTGTAGGCAGTTTGGATTTTACCTTCGAGCATGCGAGCTATAGATCAAGGTTACCGGAAGCGCCAGCTTCCCTAGTACTTGTGTTCGAGTTCGAGACCCACTACAAATCGTCGAAGACCGTCGACTGGGATCATGGCCGCTCTTGCGATGGTCGCTCGAAGCTCGTACAAAGGCAGCCACATATCAACGGTGACGTGAACTTCGCTGAACATAAACCCCGGGAGCTTGCATTGGACTTCTCGTACTCCAGGCACTACGAGGACTTGGACGCACTCAAGCCTGGCTGATGGTACCGCAAAGACTTCGTCCACTACAGCGTCATTATCCAGCTCGCGGTCGCTCGTTATGAGTTTCTGAGGGCACCGCGTCTCGCCAGTTCTCAGTAGCTCCTCTACTTCCTTGGAGTGTGTCGCGAGAAAGTTGTCCTTCTTATTAGCAACAAACACGAAAACCCATCCGCGTCGAGGGTTTTAAATTCGTCACCGAGGTGTCGTTTGATGGCCACCTTAATATCACAGATCATTTGTCATGATAAATTGAGCCTAAAGTGTCATAAAGTCAGACATCAGCTTTTGTTTCTTGGATCGATTGTTCTCAGTCCGCAGCTCGTCTCGCAATAGCCTCTGCAGCAGAAGTAAGGGCCCACGCGCATCCTCCTCTACATCTGCGTGCTCAGCTAACAGCATCATCGCCACTCCGACAGCTTCCACCTTCTCTTTGAGCGTGATCTTTGACAACACTGTGCTGCTATCGTCGTCGGTTGGTAGCCACTTCCTCCAACCCCACTCGGTCGATAGATTCGAGCATTACGTCGTCGTTCTCCTCGCTTAGAAGCTCAGTCGCGGTGTATTCCTCCATGGTAACGTCTTCATTTTCTTCGTCGCAACACACAAACTCTTCAATGCTCATTGGGTCTCGAGCCTGAAGCAGTTGCATGGACTCAACCAAACTGTCGTTTAGCATTTCATCGGCTTTCTTCATTGAACGGCGAGAGGTCGAGCGACTCAGAACCAGGCCTGTGCGACGAAAATAATTCAGTATGGTTTTGCTCAAAACCTCTCGCCAGCAGGACTTAACCCAACGCTTCGCAGTAAGCTGATCCACATCCTAGATGTCGTGCACCAAACCACGCAGCTCGACATCATGTGCCTGTTGAAGCTGGCGCTGACGGTATCGCCGCTTAAGCGACGCGATTATTCCAGCATCTAGTGGCTGAATCTTAGACGTAGTGCTCGGAGGTAGCAATACCACTTTGGCGTTGCTCAACTCCATATTGCTGGTTGTATGCGGCGAGCCGTTGCCAAAGATACCTGCCACCGGGCGGCACCCTCAAGGGAACAGAAGGAGTGGACTTCCTCGTTGGTGCGTTATCTTGCTCTTATATCCTAAACAATAAAGTGAATGTCCATCTGTCATGTTACGCATTTCCGGATTTCTGATTGGTTGAAAATATTAACTTATGTTAGTACAATTGATACATGCTTGCGACTCGCTCGTTCGTTATTTATAAATGACTGTTGCGCCGTTTGCTACCAACCTACTGCGATTCTGCCGACGTTAAGGATGGCTTTCGTTCGACATTCCTGCATGTGACACGACAAACCAACCCCCTTGGGCGCTGTCCGGCGGCACTGCGACGCCGCTTGATGCTGCTGAGGCTCCTATCGATGTCGCACCACCGTTGTCTGGCGTCTCTCAGCGCCGGCCGAGCTCGAAGCTGCCGCAGAGAAGACGACAAGCGCAACAGCCACCCCCAAGGCTGCTGCAAAGGCGACCAGTACTGCTGAAGACACCACGGCTGCACTTCCGACGGTGGCGCCTGCCAAGCCAAGTGCTCGTAGGGCTACACAACCTGCAAGTAAGTATTCTTCGGGATCGGGTCGACAGCGCGGATCAAGAGGCAACCGAAAAGAAGCTGTTCCTGCTAAGTCAACGAAGCGTCGTCGAAGTGGTACGATATGGTACCGTCGCATTTTGCAGGCTAACGTGTGTTTCTATTACGTATAATACAGAACAAGCAAATACGGAGACGACAGCAGACAATCGGTCTAATCCTGAAGAAGCTATTCCGGAGATGCCTGCGAACGTTCAGGATGTTTCCGTAGAGACTGATCCGGATGCGCGGAATACTGCTGGAGAGCCCAGTACCGGTCCTGAACGCGACCAGGCAGGATTGGGTGGTGTTCCACTCGATGACTTCGGCGCGGATAACTTCCTGGCTGCGCTTAGGCGTGACCGCCTCTTCGAGATGACCGATTCTGACGATTGGAACATTAGTGGAGGTGATTGACTTCTCGTACTGGATTCAGACGATGAAGGCGATGAGGATTCGATCCTACTTGACGAGGAAGAACCGGGCATGGAGAGTGGCGATGCTGGTATGAGTGTTGACGATGACGACGAAGTGGAGGGTACGGTGGAGCCGAACGGCGCTAAACGGCGCCAGTGGATCTGCAAGGTGTGTTCAGCTTTCGCCGGTGCCGGCGTCCGCAGCTTCGGGGTCAGCTACTTCTGCGCAACGTGCTCCCGCATGAAGAAGGGGAAAGTCACTTTGTGTAACAAGGCGCGCAGACTGAAGCACGGGAGCGATCTCACTTGCAACGAGGTGTGGCGCCAGACCTGGAAGAATGGGACGGCAATCTCTGCAGACCTGCAGCACAAGATTAGGTTCGTAAATAAGCGTAGACCGGAGTTTGCTAGTGAGGCTGTTGAGTAATAAAGAACAAATGAATGGAGATCTCACTTGCTGAATGATGGTCGTTTAGATCTTAGACGCGCAAACTTCTCGTCGTGAGCCAACTCCGTAACAGTTTTGCAGGGAAATCGCAATTCATAGTATGTTGGACACGTTTGTACTACACACATCTTTGTTCTTCAGCCAATCGTTGTCCTCAGTTACACCACGTGGTACGCGAAAGGGCTTGAAACAGGATATGATACGTTGATTCATATGTTAAGAATTACGGAGAATCCGTAATTTAAGAATAGTCGCGATTGTTCCTTCGGCTGCAGATCTTCTTGTCAGAGCGAACTCGCGTGCAGCCCGCTCAGCCAGTTTACGCTGAGGAAGAGAGGGGCCACGGGCATGCCACTGGTAGATCGCCTTCTTTTTCCCGTAGGTTTGGCTGACCGGGGTCTGGCGGCGAGGAGGTTGGATAGGCGCCATTGTTCTGTGGGTGGCAAGTCTGAAAATGAAGTAGAGCGCTTTGTGGGACTGTCGGTCGGTGGGCGGTGTTCGCGAAGTGAATGGTTAGTATTCAAATCCGGTATAACTTAAACAATTTGCTATCCTTGATACAAAAATTGTCCACGAGCCATATTAGCTAAGGGAGGTTAATATGTATGTAGCCAGCTTACCTGCATTTATTCTAAAAGCTCACTGCATCCATACTATCAGTTCAGATACATGTTGGTCAATGAACCCTTTTCGAACCATGTTTGATTGCAGGGACAAGAGATCATCAGGTGATCACAGCTACGTCTAGCTTATCGTGATCCTTGGTGGTGT
>QOKR01000934.1:0-18130 GCA_016880985.1 Phytophthora idaei
CACCGAGTGGCGTTGGATTTCAGCGGCTTGTAGTGCGTGTGGCGGGCGAGCTCCACTGCGTTGTTGGGGTAACGCAGATGAATGCAGAGCGTCTGCACCGGATCAATGAGCGGCTTGTAGTCTTCGAGGTACCGGCGACCGCAAGGTTGAAGCGATGGCTAGCGCAGCCAATGAGAGGAACCCCCAGCCGAGTCGCAATGGCTTGGTTCGTCGCGCAGTTGTCCGCAACGATGAACATGATCATTGCGCTGTCCTTGTTGTAGAGCTCATGGACTGCATCGATCATTTCGAGGTACGCCTCGGCACTTTGGCCATACTCCGCCGGTGAGATGGAGAGCAGTGCTTGGCTAAGTATTCCATCTTTAGTAAAGATGCCGTAGATAGCGACGAAGTGCGTCGTACCAGACGTCCACCCGTCAAACATGAGACCAAATTGGCCGTTCATGTCCACCGCGATTCTCGCCCCAACCTTGGCGGCCACGTGGCGCATGTACCGCATCAACGTCTTCGACGAGATGGATTTCACCGCAGCCAGCGAGCGGGTCAGCGGGTCGTCCACCTCACTCAGCGCATGGTTCCGGACAACGATCCACTCCATCCACTTGAAGATCTCCATCGTGCGCTGGTCCACGAAGCCATGAGCTTCAAGAGACTGCCCGTGAGTTCGCTGGCTCTTGTCGCACGTCTCGGTGTAGCCGGGGTGCTTCGCCGCGAGGTGGTTGATGAGGTTCGTGTAGCTCGTTCCAGGCATCTGCTTGCGAACCTTGCCGCACTGCTTGCAGGAGAACTGACCGTCGCCACTGCCTGTGAAGAAGAAGCTTGAGATAGCGCGGGAGTTGGACATAGCACTTGTCGAAATCAAAAATGAGCATGTTGAGATGACCGTGCGAGGAGTTTGGTTGCGCTCACTCGAGCCAGTCGTTTGATCTGGGCTTTGTAGTCCACCAGCTCGTGTTCATCGCTTTTTACGGTGGGATAAAAACTCAATATACTTATTACGGGGCCAATTGCATATTTTACGGAAATCTGTACTTCCCAATAATCCGTAACTCCGTCAATATAATGCTAAAATTATTTTTCCTGAGCTATGGTGGTGAGAAGATTGCGAAGCACGGTAGCATCTACAGGTCATTAACAAGCCATTTCTTTGACAGCAATATCCACGGACATGAGCTTTGCCACATTTGCCAAGTAGACCCCGCAACAATCCCGAATCTCGTGTTCTTAATATTTTTGATCGACCCGTTATAGCCCATGTCGACTTCAGACTCTCCACGGGACTTCCAGCTATCGATAAATGAGTCGAATTGAGGATTGAGAAAGATTAGCCTCTTGGAAAACGGTTCGTCCTGCCAGTGTCCGAGGTTGTTTTTTCGGCCATTGAGTACCAGTTAATGGCTGCTGGCGACCAATTCGGCTCCAACCATCATTCACAAGGCGTTGATAGTACTTATAGGAAAGCCTTGCAATGAAGAACTCAAGTTTCTTGTCAGCGGGTACGAGGGCATTCGCTTCTTCGAGAACGCCAAATCGAGCACTATCAACTCCCTGCAGAGCCCTTACTCCATTTTCTCCAATACTCTTCTTGGTGTGCCCAAACGATAATAGCAACGTGAACAATTCATCTGTTGGTTCCATATTTTTGATCACGTTGGCGAGATCATGAGCCCTGCTCTTGTTGGGATCCAGTTTAAGTTAACGTTTCGACGCCGGCAGAAAATTGAGCATACCAATGTAAGGCGATATCCCTTCGTGAATTTTTCCAGAGAATGCTCGGCATCCGGATAGTGCAGGGCATAGTGTGGGAAATAGGCCGCAGCACCGTTGGTCTTCCCAAAATCGTGACGACATTCTAGTTTTCCATCTCGATATACTATGAAGTCACCAGCTTTGTGTGTACTTGGCGGCTGAACTATCAGTGTCGCAATCATCCCGTCTTCTTCCTCAGTATCCTTGTGTTTGGGGAAATAACCTCCTTCTCCGCACACAACGCAGTCGAATTCCTATATAGCCCAGGCAATAATCGATATTCTTTGTCAGTTTCTCCATTCCAGCTTGCCACGACGGTGTTGGATCTCCAATTGATCCGGCTGGACCTGCCAACTCTTCTGGACATTTTCATGCTTTTTCGCGTCCACGATGTTTCTGCACCGAGTTTTTTTTTTTAATTTCGCGATTAATTTCTTCGCGCAAATGGCAGCGGAATCACCCTCATATCATTGACGAAAAGCCCAGGAGCAGTTGGAAGGTAACCAGGTAGACCACCGAACGAATATTCTCCAGAACATTTATCACCCAGGCCCAGAATTCCACCAGAGCTCGCAATTGGAGTTCTTCGGGTTACCCGACCTTCTCTTGGCTTTCGGGCACCTAAACACCCGAACCGGGTACCCGCACCCACCAGGTACCATGCACTACTTATTTGTTTGGCTCTAGTATGAGTCTAACTCCGCTTCTTGACACCCCCTTTAGGTTTACTGAGATATTTAAGCAGTATTTTTGCACTTGCATACAGTACACATCTATATATGTTTGTGTAGTTACGCTTTATGTAGTCTAAGAATTTGTAACCATCAATAATTCCGGGCTGGTCCCTTAGCCCGCAGAAAAACAAAATCGCTTACTTGTCTCTTAAATCGGGATTGTTTCGGGTACCCGCACCTACCCGAACGCGGGTATACGCGATTCGGGTACCCGATTGCGAGCTCTGGTGCTCACTCAAATCTCGTCTGAATGCCATCGATGAAATCCCCGAAGCAAACTTAGCAGTAACACAGCTCGCGAGCGTGTTGAAGCTTATTCAACTTCTTAAAAGAAGGCTGAGGCTGTTCAGTCTTATTGTTTGCCCAGTTGCTTCTGGGAACAGGCAACAATGGTAAGGATCTGACAGTTGAAAATAGAAAAGCTGCTGTCTTCACAGCCAACTGTAAACGATGTGGCTGTCTTAGGGGAAGGTTACAGATGTGCTGTGACACGAATTATGTTGCTAAATGCCAGGGGTGGCAGCTTTACCTTCTCGACGCTGAGTGTCTCCGGTATGTGCTAGCGGCGTATCACCCCACAAGGGCCGACAGCACTAGTAGATTGAGGTACATTAGCTTGTCGTTAGTCTTAAGGATGCTAAGAAATATTGTGCTTTTGCAGATGGAATGTCCCTTGGTTTTATCCTTAGATCAGATCGTACTTATCTACCCTAGATCGAGCTCTCTCACCGTCTACAACAATTTCGATGTCACCGTAGCTAGAGCACGAAAACAACATAAAAAACGTCAATATTAGTAAAAGTGCCATCATTTGGCGAAAGTGCACCTTACTCAAAAACGTAAATGAAGCTACGATTCTTTACTGTAAGAGCGGATGCCAAGGCCTTTTTGCTACCAAAGCCGGCTTTGCAACAAAAATAGTGAGATAGGTGATAGAATCTGGATATAAGGCCGCGTACTAAAAGTTAACAGTGAGAACGCGAATTTAATACTTCGGCATGTCAAAATCACTCGGCGTCCCTACTCCGACACCTGGCCATACGTTAATAACGTAACGTTATGGCAAACTGTACTGAGGTATTTAATGGCACCGGGTATTTGATGGCTGACACTGTTGACCCTTGGGGGCCGGATCATTCGAAGGTTCACCCACGTGGGTGAATTATCGTATCTCACGGTACAACCGTCTCAGGATCTATGAGCCAGCATTGAACATCGGTATCTCTATCAGGCATGAAAACGAACCTTTCATCTCACTTTCGATTTCGCCGGAGAACGAGCATCTTCGACTACTTCCCTCCTCGCGACGATGGACTCGATGTTGAACAAGGCTAAGGAGACGGCGGACCAGTACTCGGGTCACGGAGACTCTCACCGGAAGAAGGACGACGAGTCTTTCCTAGACAAGGCTAAGGACCAGTACTCGGGTCACGGAGACTCTCACCGGAAGAAGGACGACGAATCTTTCCTGGACAAGGCCAAACAGACCGCTGGTCAGTACACACACAAGCACTAGACGTGTGGTGCGCGTAATTGGACAGCTACCTCTTTAACCATGCGAATCGCATTGCCTGCTTTTGACACTTTTTGTTATTGCATTCTCTGGAAAAAAAATAACTGGACTGGAAGACACAAGCTGAAATCTGGAAATTTGCGAGGCGTAGGCTGCTTGGATTTCACAAATATTGGCACTCATAAATCTCCACGTAGTGCACAGATATCGGGAGGCATTTATTAAGCCATAAACTAGTACTTAAGTACTACAGTAGCTTGACCGATAAACAATGCTGTGTACAACCGGAGGGGATTTTATGATATCGTGCATGCGTTCTTACAACCACTCAAAAGCTCGTCGTTTCTATCCACTGCCGACATCATCCAAAATATCATTTTGAATACAGTAATTTGCCTCAATAGCGAGGTCCGGGATGGTATACATTTCTCAATTAGATGGTATGATAGAGGTGTGGCTCACTCCTAAAACATAAGTCTGACAAAACTGTGCAGATGTTGCCTAAGACGTTATTAGATTGTATGACCTCTAATGGTAGACTGTTTTTTCGGGTCACAGGTGGGGCATTTGGGTCCTGTTAAATTGAGTACATTTTGAGACAGGACCTGCTCAATTTTGGGTAAACTGCCTAAAAACAAAAAAAACATAAGTTTATGCTACTGAATCTTCCAAACATGATATCATTTAATAAGAAAATTGTGCGTCTGGTTCAAAGTGTTTCATAGAGGAAAATCGTAAGTGTTTTGAGATGGTATCGATCGAGTCACATAGGATCACGTTCTAGACTCATTTCGAATTTTTCTTGAAGAAATTCACGACCTAAATAACATGGCAGAAGTATGAATTTGCTTTTGATTGGTGATTGAGAGAAGCGAAGAACTGTGAAACTCATACCACACGTGTCGCTGTTTGTGTCTTGTAGACATATTCCATTGCAGTGTGAGTGATTCGTGAAGCTTCGCTGCGTGCGCTATAAGACTGGCCATCTGTAATAGTTGTCAGTGAGCTTTGCTTGCTACGGTTACTAAACATTACGCATCTTGGTTCACGGAGGATTGCTACAACTGTGGCAAATTAAGAATGGAGTTAGTTATAGAGGTTGACATGAAGGGTGCATCATCGCATGAAACCAACGCGAAAGTTACGAATGTTCCGTATTATGCCTCTCTATTTACGACCAAACAAACTAAGGGAACTGCGATTGAACTAGTATAATTAACGATTGGGTGACTCTGCCATCGCGCGAAAAGCGATGTGGTCTCTGGGCATATACTAAAAACAATACGGGAATGTGCGACTTCACGAAGCAATCAGACCGTATTTAAGGACAATTTGCTTTGCGCCTACCAACGGTGTTGAAAGTCTAACCTTCCTTCTTCTTCAGCTACCAACCCCTAACGACCCTTCGACGTCATAAGCGACGGAACGTCACCTGAAGCCAGCAACCTCTACGAGTCGGAGTCCCAGCACTGCGAGTTTGGGTAGGATTCATACGGCGATGATGACACCCACAATGAAGATATTGGGCAATCATTGGAACGGAGTGTCCACCAAAATGAGGATTCGCCGTCACCAATCCGGCCGGAAGATCCTCAACTTCTAGGTTAAGATACTCCAGTTGGGGATGCTGATACTAGGATGGAGTGGCCTCAACCCAGTAGCCGATACACGATACAACAGTGGAGGTTCAGGCAGTCATATTGAAGTTGACCCGCCTGTGCACATCCGTTGGCACTTCGATGACCAAGACGCAGATGTTGCAGATGCTGACTTTGAAGATCCCGACATTGAAGCTGCAGATGAAGAATATGCAGACCTTGAAGATGTAGACGAAGGGGTGAGGTTGTGAGAGGGACGCGTGATATGGAAGGGGTTGCCCCGAGAGAGGAAACAGAGCCTCGTACAGATCATGAGGGTGACAGCAAGGTGTTCAATCACCATGACCAGCGTTATTCAACAGGAATCAATCTTGGTGGATACTAGTACACGCGAGCTCAGCAATCCACTCGGCGCATCGCTTATCGCTGTAGCTTCTATCGTCGAACGGGTTGACAGGGAAATGTCCACTTTGATATTGGATTGGCCGCCTACATCGCCTTTGGGACTCATTCATGTTGAGTTGCGGTAGTCGCTCCAGCAACATCCATGGACATGGCGCATGAAATGGAGGCTATGACCGACCGATTGACGACGACGGATCAAGTCTTGACAGCCCAATTGATTTGGGAGCAAGTCCGACAACGGTTCTTTCAACGCAACGATGGTGTGATCATTCAAGAGCTCATTCGAGGGTTAACGCGTATACAAGGGATGGGACGTGTCCACAGAACACGGCGAACCCCTTTCGGCAGGGACATTCGAGAAGAAATTGAAGTTCCGCCCGTTGCGCAAGTCGCAGGTGCAAACCTTCATTTCTTGGATAATCTACGAATACGGCAACTTCAACGTGGCGTCGGCTGCGCCCACCCACGTCTAGTAGCGTTACTTCATTATCCCGGTTCTCAACGTTTTGGTGATGGAACATTCCGGTCCGTCCCTCGATCCTTTCACCAGTGTGTGATACTAATGGTTCGCGACACAGCCGGCCGTGTGTTCGTTTCGGTGATATACACATTGGTGACCAACCGAACAACGTCAATATACACCAGAATGTTTGGGTTCATCGGGAATGCGGTGAATCTACGTCTTCAACCAGCTCAAGTGGTTGCCGACTTTGAGCAAGCTCTTATAGACTCTGTTAGGAAGCAATTCCCTATTGCACGCATCATTGCGTGCTTATTTCACCGGGAGCAGGCTATACGGTGACGTATGATGGCATTGTATATTAGCCGCACAGAAATCAGCATTGTCGTGGAAGTTGGCATCATCGATATGCTCACGGTGATACCGCCCGCAGACGTAGCCCCGGCCGGGTTAAGATATGTTGAAAGACAAGTCAGCCGTAGATGCCGCGAATAAGGTGTACAGTACTCGACTGTGCGATAGACCCGTTTCTGGGCTTACTTCTGGCGAACGTGACTCGTCCTGTTTCCTGTTGGTGTGTGGAATGTCCTTGAATATTGTTAGTCGAACTAACAACCCGCTGGAGAGGGTTAACCGCAAGTTGAACGCTGCTATTAGGTTCGCTCACCCGAGTCTAGCTGCTTTTGTTGGTACCATCGATGACCTCTCTAAGCGCTTCGTACGGCTACTCAATGATATCACCAATCGACGAGATGTTGAACCACAACAGGGTACAGGTGTTCTTCCTGTACCAGTTCAACTCACTCGACAAGGAACACAACGACGACAACAGGGTGGAGCTCATCGAGGAAGGCGCCAACGGCGCGCTAGCCAACGCGGTACAAGTGCGACTACGGCTAGATCTACACAACGTGGTCGTAGAGCAACGAGATCAGCTGCAGCCGGTTGAAATGGTTGTTAAGGAAAAGCGGAGGCAATAATTCATATATTATAAAACACCTTTATTTTCTTATGTTACGCCCTCTCTTCAAATTACGAAGTCTTGAAGTTAACAATGGACCGTTTTTCGACTGTCATTTGTATATCGTTTTTAGTCCCAATTTGGGGTATGTTTCAAAATTGTCCCATTTGTTTGACGCAGGCCCAAAAAAGGCCAGACCCACCGGTGACCCTATTTGATTTCTTCCACTGTAATGGGTTGCGTGTTACCCAACAACCCCGATGTTCTAGTGGAAGTTTGGAAAGATTGATCGCTGTACATGCATTTAAAATTTAAAAAAAAACTTTTGTTTCCGATTCCAGACCAGCAAATCTGATTAGCGAGACATTGTCCTAACCGATAGATCCTAGGAGGCCTTTACCAAACTTTAGATACGTAAAGCTTTATTACTAGATGTATGTGCAATATCTCCAAGACTCCCGATTTTTTTCTCGGAAAATATACTGACCATTTTTTGGGGGGATGTGTGAGAACCGATCTAAACTCAAATGGCAGGGCAAGCCGAAGCAATTCCAACGTTAAAAACTGTACACATTACAACCCCAGGACCATGCATGGTGTAATAGTACTCGACTGGGGGCTCTGTTGGCTTCTGGAGGGCTTAAGGGACTTCTTTGAGCGATAGAAAACACCAAGGCTACGATTATCAAAGCCCATAGGATTTGAAGTCCATGACAGCCTTCCTCTAAATGATTGTGGCAAAAAACCCTGGAGTTCGTTCAATCACTTGGTTTTATTAAAGGGGAGTGATCAGAGTCCCCAACGAAAATTCGTCGTCATTTAAGCCGTAACGCAAATTACCCCCGGATAAATTACACGATCTCTACATATGCCTCAAAATGTTAGAAAACATCAGGCACCTTCTGTGAGCCTTTCATTCCAGAACCCCGCCACGGTGCAGACTCGTCCGACAGTGATCAGGGCGAAAGCGTGACGGCACCGCCCTTCGAGACTTGGCACGATACCTGGGACGCTTTGGTCGCTAGGTTGGACGAGTATCAGATCCAGACATCGCAGCTGTTCCATATACGCCCTGCGGTGAAGGCTACTGCGCGGAATCAAGTTAGAAAGCAAAGAAGAAGTGGCGGGAAGCCGAGCCGATCTCTGAGACATGTGTCGACTACTACAAGAATCTCGTGCGCACGCACGGCCGAGATAGGGGTTGCAGGGACGAAGGCTACAGGACCGGGCATCAAAGGCGAGGGACAGGCTGCCCGGTGATTATCTGCGCCACTGTGTTGCGTTGTCCAGAAACTGGCACGATATGGGTCTGCGCGACGAACCACAAGAGATCTCATAACCACAAGTTAGACAAGGATGGTTTTGAGCACTACCCATCTAACAGGAAAGTTACCGACCCGGACGTGCTCGACGTTGTCGACGAACTTATCAGGGCTGGCGGCAAACCCAAGAAAATTCTGAAGTATCTGAAGGAGACTACAGGTAACGTTGAGGGATGTTCATTGTTACAGTGAGTTTGTCTGACACTCAATGTTCTACTTGTGCTTGTGTAGGCAAGCGTGTTATACTGTGCGTGGTTCACAACTTGGTGCAACGTCTTCGAGCCAAGCGACGCGGCTCCGGTTCCGTTGAAGCTCGATTGAAGGCAGTTCTGGGCAAGTTTTTCGCCAACAGCGACTATTCTCCTTCGATTTTGGTCGACGATTCCAACAAGACGTAGACCATCACGCTCCACACTCGTCAAATGAGGCGTTTCATCAAGGTATTTCCCGAGGTGGCAATGTTGGACTCGACACTCGGAACGAATACTTCATTGTACCAGCTGTTCAGCTTTATGATCGGCGATGGCTTTGGCCATGTAGGTGTGGTCTCTGTGGCATATCGCTGATAAACTGTTGGTTACTAGTTGGCTTAGTTTTTTCTGTATTTTAATTCATTTTTTGTGTTAACGACACTGGTTTCGTGCATGATGGCTTGCAAGGACAACATTTACAAAATGCTTTGGTTGAAACGAAAGTCATGCGTGTACACTGGACGGTATCGACGCTTTGAAGGACAGTAATCTTTCATGGGACAAGATTTGCGCCATAACGATAGATAATGCCCTGGTTCCTGCTCGGGGGGTTGGGAAAATAAACGTTCACCTAGCCCTGAGACTAACCCCAGAGACGTTGTGTATCGGGCTTTCACTGCTTGTAAGCATGCCCTCACAAATTTACTTTTTTTTGATACGTAGCGCCACAGCTTTGCCAAATAGGCACAATTTTTGCAGCTACAGTCTCCTCCACTCCTATATGCTCCTTCCGCGGACGTCGACGAGGGGCACGAGATGCTAGCCAGCCATCAAAGAGCGGGGACGCTAGCATCGCATCCAAATCGAGCTGAGTCGCGGTTAACAGGTTCTTCGCCTGCTCTTTGAGGCTCGTTGAGGCCACTGCAGCGGCGGCGGATACCACCTCCACAAGCGCCACCATGGCTTCGACTTGTGTCTGCGACATCGCAAGAGCGACTGCCTCTATTATCCAGTGCCTATCCCAAAAGATAATCTTGTTTTTATGCCTATATGGGTCTCTATTCCTGACAAATAGGAATGCTGTTTTATTTTCCCAGACCCTCGGGCAGGAACCAGCCCCTAAGGACTTCGGCGAGGTCAGTCTTTTGAAGGAAGAGTTTCCTAGTGCTCATTTGCCATTTCACCCCAAGAAGTATTTGCGGACTGAGATGTCGAAGCAAGTGTATGGTGGACGCGATGCGGTTGGAGTGGATCGTGTTGAAGACGGCGTGGATATGATGGTGAAAGCTCAGGATGAAACAGAGTACGACTGGGGTTTGCGGTACACGTCTTACCTCTCGATGGCGTCCACGAGAAATACTTCTTTTTTTTACATTTCGGAGGACAAGCGACGCTTGCTTGCCTTCTTGAGTGCGCTGATTTATGCATTTCAGCCCCGTAGTACAGAGTCCTATAATGGATTCTGTTTGTTCAATTTTGTCAAGTCCAATTTATATCGACAGCAATAAACCAACTACACGATTCTTACAATCTGAACCACAACATTCGCTGCATCCCACAAGAGGTTCGCATTGGCAAAAAGGAATTTCATTTTATCAAAAAGTGAGAAATAAGTGTTAACACGATGCTGCATTTATTGTATCATTTTCACATCTTAAACAGTAACGCTAGCACGGTGTCCGTCCGTCTGTCGCACATAACGCTCATATTTTTAAGCCTTCTCATTGGCTTCTGAGAGAAGCGAAGGCCGTCCTGATTGGCTAAAACCCAATTACGTGGTTTAATTCGCTAATTCGATGTGGTTAACATAGCACATAAGGAGTGATATACGGCAAGACTATCCATGCCAGTTTCGGTAAGCGCCGAGCGAAGCGAAGGCGGTCATTTCATTATAGATCACAATGATGCTAACAAGCAAGCGTGTTTGTTTTTCGATTGCAGTCACAGGTATGCTGTGGTGTGTATCCTAGAACTCTGTGAGGGTGTACCGCGCCTACTAGCTTTGTTCATTTCAAAGCACTATACGTTTTGATAAAAACCGTTAGCTTCGTTCCCGAGTACTACAAAGTTAGCATCAACGTTAGATATGCAAAGGTCGCTAATACGGTTATACATAAAAAAAGAGAAATTGATGTTGATTTAGCTAATATATACAAGGTTATCTTGATGGCTAGACTATTAAAATCCTCTGGCAGCGTGAGGATTGTTGCGCATGAGTTATTTCATAGCAAATAGATCCCAGACTTCGCCAAACTGGATATATTAAGAGTGACTGTGAAAGCACTCCGAATGGCTAATCGAATTGTAGCAAACCGATCTTCCTTTTCGTTTTAGCTACAATTAGCTTGGATCAGACTGCTTGCACCATAAATATCCAAAACCCAGAATACAATTTGTTTGGATTCGAACGATTCAGACAAATTGCGTACTCAGACTAGTGAAAATACGACGATAGCGGGGATGAGTGTCTAATCGCTTTGAGAGCCATTTGATCGTGGTTTGCTGTATTTCCATAACTATCTTGTTTAGGCATGCACATCAAACTACGTATGCCTTGGCATCGTAGATATATTAGTCTGGACCCAAAAACAAATGATAACCTGAACGAAATAGGAGTCCAGAGCAACTACTCATTTTTTGCTGTAACTGTGTAACTGTGCACAACATCTACCTGTTTGAAAAATATTTTTGACGATCCTTAATAGAACACGATACTTACTCATCAATGTGTTTTATGCCCTCGGAGCCTATTTAGCAAATACAAGAAAGCCTGGAACTAGGTCTAATACATCAACGTTGGTACATACTGCAAAGAATTCCAGCTAAGTATAATGGCCAATATTATTCTACATCATCCTGCGCAAACACTAACATTACTGCAGGTTTTCCTGTTTGCAAATGTACCACTCATGTTAAGATGGCCGTTGACGCATTATTTTTGATTGGCGGGATCTTAAGAAAGATAAGTAGACTAATATGTTGGCAGGCATCACTTATAGTTCGTATGTTAATAATCTTCTGGGTACACGCAATCATCTGGACACACAAGAGGCTTAGTTCTTTGCTTGAAACATTCAAGCAGGACACATGTTTTTCAGTACTCAGCCCTAACTTACGAGTGTAACCAATACTATGTAGGCTAATGCTAAATTAATTGTTGTGTTTTTAGCTCTACATTGCAACTATGTATTTTATGCCGGGCACCTTAAAAAGTGTATAGTTGATCAGCCCTCATTTTAAATAAACAAGAAGGTACAAGCCCGCCGTAGCGAAGCGGAGGCGAGAAGGCCTGACTAAATCAGAACGAACCTAACCTACCGCCGCGTAGCGGCTGCGCTCGGCTAGTCAGACACACACGTAGTGTAGTCAGTCGATTCCTTGCCCTGCCAACAGATACATTTTACATTTTAGAATAATATTCTGCAAACGCTTGTAAGACAGAAAGGTCTTCTTATGATGATATGCAGAATAATATTATACAAACACTTGTAAGACAGAACGGTTTTGTTCTTACTAAAAAACGCTGAATACCAACCATGTACCAAACAAACCGCAACTTACGTTAACGTGGCTCCATTCCAAACAGCGCGTGGCAGCTTTTCCTCGCACCAAAAACGACTCGAGTTTTAGCTGCTTTTTCGAGTGCTTAGTCGTTTTGATGCGACGCTACCAAATTCAAAATAATGAATACGTATCACAAGTAGTTTTAACGAAGGCCGACGAATCAAGCTCTACCAACTTTAATACAAGGAATTTGATGCACCGTTTTGATATGTGGAAGCTTCTCTGAAATGCAGCTGCGTGAGCATAAACACACTTAGAGAAAATACTTCCGTGCGCGATGCCTTTTGATAAGTGTTATCAACAAATTACATACGACTACAAATCCTTTATGCGTAGTCAATAAGCAAATCTGGCGTCAAGTCCAAGGTTTCGTTTCATTCAAACCCTTTCAGCACTCTTTCGTACTTCCCTGCACATGCAATGACTCACTTACTCCTCCCATTCTTGCCCAGCACCCGAACCTGTAGCGCATCATTCTCTGACGGCACAACTGGATAAACATGCATAATCTTTGGAACTCATCCAATCCGATTTAAGGTAGCGCTGGGATGTTGCTGGTGGTGCGCGCCCTCATCGCGCCTTTAGATCCTTTTTTTCTTCGCTTTTCATGACTACGCCCTGTTCGTCGGCATCAGCCTCGGAGCCCACATTCGTGGAAGGGTACTGAGGCTTTGCTTTAGTTTTCTTCTGTCCCGTGGCTCGAATCCCTTTGCGCTTGAGAAGAGACCCGGTGACCTCAAAGATCTTTGCCGTGTTGCCGCGCCCGTACTGGACTCTTCTCTTGACAATGTCCGCGTAGAAGCCAACTCCATCCACTTGCCGAAACCCGTATACGGCGCCAGGTCGAAACAGCATGTACGGCGTACCACCGGGACCCTTGCTTCCCTGGTTTGTCTTGCATCCCAGACTGTGATTTGAGCGATGTAAGGCTTTTGCTTCACGATGGTAAGCTCGTTTAAAGCCTCCGCAGTAGCGCCGTATAACGCACGTTGATTCGTATCCATGGCAGCGATACCAGTGCCATGGTCGCCATTCAGCCTCTCCGCCATCAAAGAGGTCATCTTGATGGTGACGCTCACATCAGAGTCGTTCGACTCGCGGAAATCATTACAGTCAAACCCAAATGAGCGGTTTCTTCTTTCTACTTCAGTACTTCGTTGCGAATGGCTTCCGGTACAACCATGTCGTGGTAGCAATACTTGAGTGCGTGGAGATTATAGTGAAGGTTGGCCCGAGAGCACAAAAGAAAAAGTGAGTGCCGCGGCAAACGGCTTCTTCTTGTGATATCCTTAACGCCTAACGGCTTACTTAGAAAAGTGGTGCTTAGTATTATCTCAACAAATGTAATGGTCTACCCATCCACGGAACGTACAAGTTCAATACTACTCCAAAGATCTCGTACCTTGCTCAGCGACGACTACCGCCAAAATCCTCAGGCAACCAAATCTTCATCTGTGCTACTGTACAACCTCTCGGAGACGCTGGCGTTTACATCGATCGATAGCTTACATCAAATAGTCAACCCGAATTCATGCCGAATTCTCCCAAAGCGATCCCTACTGAGCATGTACACGTATTGTAGACAGCTACGGCGGAAATCCCATCTACGTGCACACCACTGACGCTTCTTCAGCAATGCTTCCAAAATGGTGTGTTGACTCTGCTAAATGAGATCTTTTTAGTGTATCCTTGGCATCACGTTTTGCAGACAGCTACAGCAGGAAGCCCATCTACACGCACGCCACTAACGCTTCTTGGGTAATGCATCCAAAATCGGCACGCTATTCGAGTATATATTATTCACGTAGCGCTATTATACGCGCAGAAAATGATGGAGCTAGCTGATCCGGATACGTTTATCCTCTCAGGGCGAGAAGTCATCGCTCCCGCAAAATTGTTAAGATTTCAATGTAAAGCGCCTCAATAGAAAACATTGGGTTCGTAGCATCTTCTCCACCAGACGGTGCCGCTGCGGCTCTTCGATCAAAACTAGCACGATGCAGCGCAGACATCAACGCATTGCGAATGATAAAACCCTAGTAGCTGATGCCTATAATCATTTCCTCGAGGAGGCGACAACAGGTAGAAATGGAGGTCACGAAGTACGCCAACGTACTCAGTACACTTTTCACTAATGAACTCCATTTTCAGTGCGCTGCGAGTCCACAGCATCGCTTTCGTTAAGGTCCGATGCCATTTCGTCCTGCTAGGGTTACTGTGAAATCAAGCTGATATCGTATAAATTGATATTTCGATGGGGACAAAGCCATCATTTCAAAAACAAATCGGTTTCAATCGCTGGGAAAATTATGAATTCGCCCGATCCTTCGGTCGAGTATATTATACGTTACACTGCCATCATATTGAAGTGCGAACCTAACATTACAAACAAAACCAAAAGCTTTGTTTCTCTTCCGTGTGAGTTATTTATGTGCGTACCTGCCACCCAGTAGGAAGTCGAAGCACTTTGGAACACATCTTCAAAAAAACGTTGCCTCCCAAACTCTTCGTCTATTGAGTGATGCCGTTTGAGCCTGTTTATATCCTAGACTACTGGCCTATTTTTTATAATCCCAAACTCGTTTGACTTGGAGTTTGTAAGGGGCGTCCCCACTCCTCTTCTAAATTTATTTGTTTGAACTGGAGAAAGGGCATTTTAGACTCCTTAACTTGCTGCGGGAATCGCTTCATTGCTTCAATATACCTGTAGAGCTTTTGAATTGGTCCGATCCATTGGTGGAGTACACTATACATTGCACTATTATCATTTTTAATGAGAACCTGGCATTACGAACAACATCAAAAGCTTTATTTCATTCCCTTGTCATGTATCGGTCGACCAATAGAGACCTGGAACGCATCTTGAAAAACGGTTCGGGTCAGAATCAGTAACAGTGTCACAAGCAAAGAAGAGGCGAGTTTTTTCATCGATATCAGTGCATCGCTGTTACGTGTCCCACGCGCCACTCAAAATGTATATCTTATCCGCCTCCACTTCCACTGACCTTGATATTCGTCACTTCTTCAATAAACCAGTCCGGAGCAAACCGTATCAAAGAGATCGCTACAAATGTACTTCTTACATGCGCTGCCCTGGGACGATTTCGAGCGAAAGTTACCTGTATTTATTGACATTCAAAGGGCTGCTGATAGTCAAGTCGGCAAAGGGTCTCAGGACGTATGCTCTTGACGATGGTTCAAATCTCATCAAGGACGAAAACGTAAAGATTCACTCTTAAACTCAATATCTAAACATCTCAACTCAACAGTCAATATCTTCTCACATCCAATCCCCAAAGGGTAACTCAAACATTCAGTTTTGCAAGAGAATACAACCAGCAATGGCCCAGTTAATCAACATCATTCTTCTTCTTTAAGGACATTCAAAACTGTATGTCGGACCTTTTAAACGGTCAATGAGATTAAAGTCTGGTCAACTGTTTATAGAACCCGGGAGTGGCGGTTTTGTGACGAGTGATTAGCGTAAATATGATTGTCGTAGATTCATAGGACGTATATGGGAGTTATATGTAATCGTAGGATTTACTGGGATTGCCTGAAAGGCTGGGGCAGCCCAATCCATTTTAATTCGTTGCACGGTAACTGAAGCCAACGCCCACAATTTCTACTCTCAGAGCGGTCCGGCCCGGTCTCTTGCCCGGTCAAGATAGAGACAATCCGCCGTGTCCGAGAGTGTGTCCGCGTGCATTGTTAAAGTGATAGATATTGCTCGCGTGAGCGGTTCTTTATATTGATGGCGATTTATCGATCCTGTCGCCGTTGAACAGCGGGCTCGTCGTCGTCAATCTGTAGCGTTGATGATGGCACGGGATCGAGTGAGGCCAGTGTGCTAAAGAGGATGCATGAGCAGAGGCGAGCGTCGCTGAATTTCGACGTTTGCGGCAGCGGACTGGGGTGTGGTGCTCAAGAAGGAGTTCATGAGAGCATAGAACAAGCAGGTGGGCTCTCTAGGAGCTCCGAAGTGGCGCGGGCAAGACAGAACGCTCAGCAGAGAGAGCGGCGTGAAGGTCAGCGCGAGCAACACGCCAACGGATAAGATGAAAGGCGTAAGGCAGCGCGGGTGAGAAGAGCACGTGCGTCGTGGTCGCCAGCGTGAACAGCAAGGTGAGATCGGTGCGACTATTGAAGAAGCGCGGACGAGAAGCAATGCGTGGCTGCGTGCGCGGCGTGCCGCCCTGCGCGAACATCTAGCACGGCAACAGGAGCAATTGGTGGCTGGGGTTGATCAGGCTCGAGCCTCCAATGGTGTTAGGCACGCCAGACTGAACCGGCAGCGCGAAGCACGGCGGGAGCAGCTCACTCGTCGTCGACTCCAGAACGACGAAATGTCGCGTGATTTCAGCGAGCGCATTCTCGACTCGCGTTCCCGGATTACAGATGAGCTTCAAAGGTTGGCAAAGAGCCAGCATTACTTGCAAGACCCGCGTCTGGTACTGGTGAATTGTTACTGCTGCGGAGTGGACTGTGCGTTGTTTTTGGTTTTGGAGACGAAACACTTTGTGGAGAGAGATAGGGGAGACAGCGCGCGGACGAATTTCAACTATGCTCGCTGATTGTCCCACTTCAGCAGATATAGCTGAGTGTCAGCGATGGGTGACGACGAGTGCTGCTGAAGCGACTTCCATTTGGGCTTGCGCAGCGTGCGTGTGGATCTCGCTGCAGACTAAATCCGACGAGGTACTTGTTTTCCTCGCTATCACAACTCGCTGTCCTGATTCTTTCTGCTAGAGAGCGAGAGCAATTGTTTGAAGAAATATTTTACGTTCGTTTGGCCAGCTTTACGTTTTGGGGGATAACATCTACTACTTGATTCGCGAGTTGGTGCAGGACCACGAACGGATTTTGGTCTGCAAAAACTGCCATGTTAACCCGCGTATGAACGAATTTAGCGTCGTTGCGGGGCAAGATTGCGCTTGCGTCGGGACGCTCCCCTCTCTGAGCGCCGCCGCATTGTAATGCATTTCACCCGCTCGATGTTTGGCCTTGAAATTCCGCTGTCTGGAAGTCATTCGAAAGACCGCGCGAGTTACTTCCCTACAAATGGACCATTTGAGTTAGCTCCAGAGCTGCCAAATGTGGATTTTGGAGGTATGCCTCGCGTTACATTCATTGGACATCGCGAATTGTGGCGTGTCCAGCGGAAAACGTTCTCCGGGCTGTATTCAATCCCGTCGGATGATGTCTACAAGTGGTTGACTCTAATGAGTGGTATCAACAGCGTTTTGATGGAGGAAGACATTAAAATAGCGGGTACCGCCAAACGTAGAGCGTTGCTGTGCGAGATACCGGCTGCCATCGAAACTGGGTTCCATATTTCTTACTCTCTCGTTATTACTGTCATTGACGAAGGGGTTGGGGCTAGCTGTGGCAAGCACGAAGATATTTCCAGCGATTAGGGATGGCGTGGTGGTTGTTCGAGCATCGGTAGTCCTCCCCCACGTTGAGCAAAACGAGTCAGAAGTTGTCCACGAGATAATAGACGCTATGACCACCGCATCGGGAACACACGGCCCGAGCTGACCGCGGACGCGCCTGTAATTCACGATTCGGTACACGCTTTCAACCATCCATTCTTTTTGTGACGCAGCTCGGAGTGCAACAATGACTAAACT
>QOKR01000935.1:0-18124 GCA_016880985.1 Phytophthora idaei
GAAGCCTAGATGCATACAGACTAGTGGTCTGCAAAGTGTAACCATTGATGTATCTTACACCAACGTTCGAGAACCCTCCATGTAATCAAGTGGCTACGTGTAGCCACTTGTGTGTAACCCCGTTACATGTGTGACTATGGCCCAACGTCCGATGCATCTGTGAACAGGCACGTCGTCGCCTGATCGTCGGGAAAGTCGAGCGTGACTGCGGTTGCTTGCGCGTCCTTGACCTTGTCGAATGCACGGCGTTCGCCCGTAGTCAGCTCTATCGCCAAAGTTGCAGCAGCTCGTCGGGTTCTATTGGTACTGGCGAGTCCTACGTCGAGTCTGCGTTGTAGAGGTTCGGCTTACCCGGCAAAGTCGAAAATGCTCTCGCGCATCCAGTTGATAGCGCATACGAACTGCTGGAGCTCACCAGCAGTCGCAGGATACGGTAGAGTTCGTAGAGAGTTGATGCGTCCAGGACCATACTTGATTCCTTGGCCGTTGACTACTTTGCCACACCACTTGACTTCTATTTGATTGAGACTGGTTTTCTTAGTGCTCAACTTCGAGCCGAAGTCGTTCAGGAGCGAGAACAGTTCTGCTAACTTATCAAGGTAGGTGTCGATGTCGGCAGCATAGAGAAGTAGGTCGTCAATCCAGATCAGGAGATGCTCGTAGAGCAGCGTAGCGAAACAGTTCTCCATAGTCTTCTGGAAGTAGATGGCAGCGTCACTGCGGCCTTGTGGTACGCGGCGTGGAGTGAACACCTTCTCGTCAGTCATGTAGGATAGGAACTCTTGACGGATCTCAGCTAGCGGTAATTGTCAACAACAGCAAAAACTTTTAAGAAGTCAAACAGTCCAAAGTGTTTCATTCCACGGGCGTTCTCCGCTACCAACGAAAGAATCGGCATAGCAGCAGCCATAGCATCGGTCGCTGCGTTTGGTCCTCGATAGTCCGTAGTTTGTCGGAGGTCCAGGAGCTCAGCGGATTTTGTTACTGGCAGGACGGGACTCGTCCATCGAATGTCGGCGTTTTCATAGAACAGGCCTAGTTCAACCAAACGAGCGTTAAATTCGCGAAGAAATTGTCGAATGTGCGGAGGATACTTGCGGGGCTTACACTTTGTAGAACGAACCCCATCCTGCAGGCGCACTTCGAGTGTCGGCACGTTTGCAGGTGGATCAGCACGTAACTCCAATCTCCACACGTCTTAGGCATGGCAGATAGTGCGTAAATGCTCCACTTTATCGAGAGGGAATCCAGTTTCCACAGCTCGATCAATTAGTCTCTCCACGGCGGCGAAAATGTCATCATCACTTGGTTCAGTAGCACTAGTGGTGGCCGGCACGTCGTCGGCTTCTAACTCGGTCGTATATCCACTAGTCCCGTCGTCTTCACGGTCGGCCAACATCCCCAGCTGTCGGTCGACGTCGATACCAAGTGCGTTCAACAAGTCGCTACCGACAATGAACTCGTCGTCGTCAATGTCCACGATCAACACATCCACTGGGCTCGTCGGTTCCACCGGTCCCGCGGCAGTGGGGATCAGCAGATGCAGTTTGGCCATCTTGTCGGCCACCACTCAGTTGGAGTCAAAGGTCTGGTTCCGCACGGGGGTATCAAGTACTTATGCTTCGACGCTTGGGTCCTTCTTCTTAAGTAATTCCCAGTGCGAACGGCAGATTACGGTGTAGTCGGATGCCTGTCGGGGCGGTACGGTAACTGCAGCACTCCGTTCAGTGGCTTTGTCCACGATCAGGTCGAACAGCAATACCGGGTCCGAGGCAGCGGGCTTGTGCGTAAAGCGAACGCTCGCTCTTCAGTGTTGCACGATGCAGCGAAGCCACAAGGCGCTTGCACTTCTCGCGAACACCGTCGTTGCCGCTGAAGCACGCATGGCCTTTGACAGCTCGTTGAAGTAGTCGAGCACTCTCGCGTAGACGTCGCTCTCGGTCATGTTCAGGCGCAGCTTGACCCTCCCGGCGATGTGCTCGATCTCGGCAATCAGCATGCCTTCAGTCACGCCCGCTGACGCGATGTTGAGCCGGAGCTCGCAGAGTGTGTCCAGGAGCTCGGCGTTGATCGACTCTGTGATCGGAGTCGTGACGATGTCGCAGTCTTCTCCGGAGACGCGGCAGCAACCACGCATCTCGGTTTCATACTATCTGCGCTTGTTCTTCCACTTTGCGAAGAGCGCATGAGAGGTGCTTGTGATCTTGGGCGACAGAGGCGGTGAAAACAAAGGGACTGTTCCTACACGTGCACCGCCTTCGTCTTGGTCCATTCTTAAGCCTTGAAGGATGGGTCTTGGTCAGAATCTTCCATCTTCTGTGTGTCCGCTGGTGATGTCCGTGGGACGTGGTCGATCAGCGGGATTCCTACTAAATAATTCTTTGTAGTGTTTTGCCGGGTAGAAGATATAACACACGGTGATACGGGGGCCAATCCCGCACGGAACTTCTAGCCTAGTGTATTGAGGTCTAGGGTGCAGAATGCAGAGTGAGGTCTTGATCTGGTGCTGACCAGTCCGTCGCTCAGAGTCTCCACAACCAACCATTCCAGGAGCGTCCTCCTGGGTTGGGTTGAAGGAGATGCGTAGTTCTAGAAGGTGACTACCTAAATGAAGAGTGTAGTTAGGTTTACAAATTCCTCATGTAGTTCGTGTCAGACACTGACAGTCTGAATGAGATGGACACGTACACCCATTGTCGACACGGCTCACCTGACCTGACGGTACGACACGGCTGGGTCAAATGGATGCACTTCATGTCATCACAGTTGGAGTTGAAGTTGTCTTGCAGGCAGAGCGCTAGCAGGAACTGCTGGTGGTGGACCAGGCTGTAAACCCAGATTCCACTACAAGTATCAGCCACACCTGAAAAGTTATATTTTGGATTCTTTTCGGGCACATGTGTTGATGATGAATATAATGACCAATGGCATCCGGAAGTTGGGCACCATCGGTGATATTGGGGTCTCTAAGTTGCTTATATATAACAACTTTTCAGGCCGGATTAAACATTGGAAGAACTTGGAGTGCACCGCGCTTCGAAGCTCGCGTGAAACTGGATGGCGAGAAACACCATCTTCAGTAGTGCAGCGCTCAAATGAGGCCGCTGACATTCACAAAAAAAGTCATGCTGATGCACCTTAAACCTCGACATCTGCGTATGGAAAATCTAGCAACGATCGCCCAAGAAGAAGATAAGGGCTCGTCTAACTTAAGTGGAACTGGATCATGCATTAGACGATGTTGATGCTGTCGAGGAATAGAAGCCCTCTTCGAATACTAGACCCCCTGCTTAAGACGATCAGTTTTAGAGGGTTACTATTAAAGACAAGACCGGTTACTATTCGTAAAAAATCCGTTACTCCCGCGCAGGGAACCCAATTTTTATTCCTAGCTAAGGGTATTCTTGTCAATGGGTGCCACAACCAGCTGTACCATCAAAAGGGTACACGTATTGGAGCCCGTGATCGGATGAAGCCTTCTGTGGGATCGAAGTGGAAGATTGACCAGCAAGCGATATCCCATGGATGCGTTCGAGGAGACTGGGGCGAAGCAGAGGACGACGAGGTGGGGCTTGATTATGAAGATATTAAGGAGCATCTCAAGTGGATGCCTATACGAGGAAATTCAACGGGTGTGACGGATCGAAATGTGCAGAGGCTTAGGAAGATGCAGAGAGAGAGAGAGCTGCGAGAGGAATTAGGCGAGAAGGAAGAGCGCAAGCAGCGATGTCCTTGCTTGACTACTTCGGACGTGCTGTAAAACAGTGAATTTCCCACCGTTAGCCACCCCAGAATAGACGTTTTTAGGTGATTTTGTATTCCTTAATACAAATGAGGGGTGAGAGGGAATATTTACTTAGCTTTCTTAACTTCGGGATCCACTTTCGTATTCCTGTCAGCGGGTATTCCAAGGCTAGGGATTACTATTAATACCAAGGGATTCATCTGTAGCTCGCACCGTGCTTTAAGGCACTTGCTCATTAAGGGCCGGATTATTTTAGCCAATGGTAGTTTCTAATGTTTCAATTATCAATTTTGATTGGCCTCTTATAGGGTACCATATAAGAGACAGGTCAAAATCCTGTAGTGAAATCAAGCGGCCCTTAATTGGCAAGACCGACTTTTTATGTGCTTTTTGATCGGATCTTCTGTGTGAATTTCCATTGCTGTAAAACTCTTGGAAATAGACGACATCACCAGCTTTTGATGCCGTCTTTTTGTTTTTATTAGATCAAAAGATACAAGGCAAACAAGGAAACCTGTTCTTGGACGGCCCTTAATTGACCATTTCCCTTAGAGCTTGAAACACCTGCCAGTCGAGCCGGGGTCAGCTACTGAAATTGATCGCAGCGGCCAAAATCTGGCCCGGATCACCACTGGTGATTCTCCAGTCACATTATTTCGCGCGCCATTGTGGTTGGTGACCACCAAGGACCAAGATGTCCTTCGGAATCGATACCTCTACTACGTGTAGAGGCTCTAGCCATCGTGCGCGCCAACATTCTCTATATGATGTAGATCCTTAAAAAGTAAACCTGGTTCATCCACGGCGTCGATGTCTTCGTTGTACCCGACACCTGTAGCCGAAACTCCAGGTTCGCTTTGCCCTAGCATACTGAATTGCCGCTGGTGGGTATGCTCAATAGTCTAGTGATGCAGCCATGACATGCCTATGCTCCAAGCGTCATTTCCGAGTCCTGTCACGTGGAAATGTTCGAGTGGCGTTAATGCAACGTTAAGTTGCATGAAACCCCTCCATAATCTTAATAAAGTTGCATTTGTGGAGGTTTCGGGAAGGACGGATGTCATGGTCTGCGAGCTCTCAAAATAGGAGGTGCTCGCAAGATAACAAGGCACCATTTCTGCAATATGCATCGAGTTTGAGAGCTTAATACCTCGTTGAAATGCCCTCGATAAGGTTGACTGAGGCCACAAGAAACAACGCGGCGAAAATCTCGAGGGCCTGCATCGGAGGGCGGGGAAATGTGAGGCATGAATCTGAAATGCCTTCACTCCCTCCCTGCCATAAAAGGCAAAAGTTGCAACGTTAGAGCAACGTTAATCGGATCTGTAGAGCAACAATAGCGACATAGTAATTAACGCCCACTTCGCAACTCATTTTCATTGGTCTCCTCGGAGATTAGTTCTAGGGGCTCAACAACAATGCTGGTCCCCGAGGATCGCTCAACCGTGGATGCTGGACGCAGACAGATTCCTCACTTTGCAATTTGTATCCAAGACATCGCAAGCTCCACAGCCCCACAGCCCCACGCTTATCGATCATGACCAAGTTCGTCCTTACCGGTTCGGATGGCAACCTCGGTCGCATCGCAGCCGACTTTGCCCTTGAGATCCTCAAGCCCAAGGATCACCTGGTGCTCACCAGCTACAACCTCAAGTCTATCCCTGAGGATGTGGTTGCCGGCTGGAGTGCCAAGGGCGCTGAGGTCGTGGATGCCAGCTACGACGATGTCGAGAGCCTGAAGAAGGCGTTCGAGGGTGCTGAGGCCGTGGGTTTCATCTCGACCTGGTTGTTCGGCGACGGCCGCCGTAACCAGGCTCGCAACGTCTGCGCCGCTGCCAAGGCCGTCGGCGTCAAGTGCGTGTGCTACACCTCGTTCGTTGGCGCTGGCTGCGAGACCGACGTGGAGGAGGAGATCCCATTCTTGCCCCGTGACCACCACTTCGTGGAGAAGACTGTCAAGGAGTCCGGCCTGCAGTTTAACATCCAGCGCAACTGGCTGTACATGGACAACATCCCGACCCTGTTCGCGCCATCGTGGAAGTTCTGCGGTGACAAGTGGCTGTCCAACAGCCACGGCGTGCCCGGCGCGTACGTCGCGCGTGAGGACTGCGGCCGCGTGTTCGCTGCTCTCATCCTGGGCCGTGGCGAGCCCAACAAGGTGTACGACGTCACCGGTCCCGAGGTCGTCCAGCAGAAGGACCTGATGGAGTGGATGTGCCAGCAGACCGGCTACAAGTGCGAGTACGTCGACATGCCCGATGAGGAGCTTACCAAGTGGTGGCTGGACCGCGGCCTGCCCACCGACATGGCCACGGGCGATTTCTCGCAGCTGCCCATGAAGCTGTGCATTGGCGACGCTATCTGCTGCGGTGAGATGCTGGGCAACGGCTCCATGAACTCCGTGTCCGACACGGTTGAGAAGCTGACCGGCCGCAAGCCCGCTCGCTACCAGGACTACCTGCTCAAGTACAAGGACATCTTCCCCCAGACAGAGTAAATGGGATCACTGCATGGTGTAGCATTTCAGGTACAGTAATCTGCCTCAATAAAGAACACGACAAAATTTATAACCTTCAACATATTATGCGGTCTACTTTGTATCAATCGCTAGTCACATAAAATCGTTATTTGTAATGTCGCATGTACCTAGCAAATTGTATACGGATCAGCTGTTCTTTATTGAGGCAGATTACTGTACTTCTTTTTCTTATATAGGAAGTATTATAATACATCTAATCACAAAAATCGATCAAAATAACTTCACTGTGGTGAAGTTCACAGTATTCTTGACAAAGCTTTCATAAGATGAATCAATGAATAATCGGAGCCATCCGATCTTTATATCTGGAGACGCTTCCGGCGGAGGGGGAATAAGATTTGAGACCATTCTTAGGCTGTGCACGAATGTGAGAGGCAACAGGGGCACGCAAAGACCTTGTCCACTTGTCCACTTTTAGAGTTCCCACTTCACAGCAAGCAACAACTCGCACAGCACCATGGTCAAGTACGTTCTGATGGGAGCCGGCGGTAACGTCGGCGGTGTTGCGGCTGACTTCACCGTTGAGATCGCCAAACCAGAGGACCAACTCGTGTTCGCCAGCAGCAGTCTGGACAAGATCCCGGCCGAGAAAGTGGCTCACTGGCGCAGTAAGGGCGTCGAGGTGTTGTCTGCCAGCTACGACGACCGTGAGAGCATGAAGAAGGCGTTCGAAGGTGCGGAGGCCGTTGCGACCATCTCGACGTGGCTGATCGGAGACCGCCACCGTAACCAGATCAAGAATGCCCTTGAGGTGGCCAAGGAAAAGGGTGTGAAGCGCTTCTGTTACACCTCGGGAGCCGGTGCTGGCGTGGAAGCAGAGACGGAGGAGGACATCCCTTATCTGCTGCGTGATCACCACTATATCGAGCAGTTGATCTACGCTTCAGGCCTGCAGTATAATATCCAAAGGAACTGTTTATACGCGGACATTATCCCGATGTACTTTGCTCCTTCGTGGGGGTTCTGTGGCGACAAGTGGCTGACTAACAGTCACGGCCAGAAGGGATGCTACGTGTCACGTGACGACTGTGGTCGCGTGGTGGGCGCATTGCTACTTGGCCGGGGAGAACCGAACACGGTGTATGAAGTCACCGGTGGGGAGGGCGTCTCACACGTGGAGATCTTCGAATTCATGAGCAGTGAGGTTGGTTACGACGGCGAGTTGGTGGATATGCCTGACGAGGAGCTGAAGAAGTGGTGGCTGGACCGCGGTCTGCCCAAGGACGTGTACGGCGACTTCTCGCAACTTCCGATGAAGCTGTGTATCGGTGACTTGCTATGCTCCGGTGAGATGGTTGCTAACGGATGCATGACGCCGGCGTCGGACGCCGTGGAGAAGCTGACCGGTCGCAAGCCGGCTCACTGGAAGGATGCGATGATCAGGTACAATGACATCTTCCCAAAGTCCAAGTAAGTGACTGTCAAGAGCAGCCATTGCAGTGAAGTAATCCACGTGAATATCGTTTCTCATTAAACACGTTCGTCATGGAGATCCGAATTGAGGTGGAGACAGCACCATGGGCATAGCAAGAAACAATACTTCTAGGTAATTATCAGCATTACAGTCACCTAAGCACCGTCTTGTGATCCTGTTCCGGGTAGCTTTCCTACACCGCTGTCTCCGATTTCATCGAAATGCTGCAAGTACGGATTTCTTCGAGATGAGGTTGATGATGAAGTTCGATAAACATTTGCCTCACGCACCGGTTGCATGCTTGGGGTCAGTTGCGGCGATAGCTCTTCGGTATTTTGCCGATAAACTGATGATCAAAGAAGGCAACGCGGAGGTGAAAGGCGCATCGCACCAAGTGCCGCTCTGAAGTGATTGACGTGCACAGCAGAGTGCTCAATGCTTGGTTCTCATGGCGCATGAGAGGGGAAAGGTTGCGTTGGACGAGAAGAGCTGCTTGGATCAGAGCTTCCGTTTTACGATTCAGCGAGTCAGGCCGCTAGTCAATCACTCCAGTAGGCTCTTGGTGCAACGCAACCTTTCGCCATCGTTGAGTCAAGCGCCAACAGAACTGAGCGCCATCACAACTGAGCTCTCTACTGCCACGACAATAACGGATTGAGCAGTACACCGATGTTTGCCATTCTAGTGACGCCGAACACGAGCGTAGTTACTATAAAGGTATTTGAGCAGGCAATCACCGTAATGAACTAGCGATTTCGTTAGCGATTTCGTAACTGCGATGGTGCTCGACTATAGTCTTATTTTCCTTTAATGTCTATAATGTTTCTCCATCAGCGAAGCCACTGGCTGGTGATCCCGCAGGGTGCCACAATGAGACCTGAGTACTGTAGTTGTTGTTTTCTGTTACGCTTGTCAGACATGTTCCGCCCCTGCGCCGCTTCGGTGACCGTTGTCGACGTTGGAAGTGCGTAGGCACCTATCTTCGATTTTCGACAGATCATCGGCAGTTGTGTGCCCCTTCCTGACCCGATATCTTATTTGCAAAGGGTTGACATTGATAGCGGTCAAACTAACGCGGAATCGCGGAACGGGCAAATTACTTGAACTCATTTTTATGAGTTTTAAAAAAAAGTGCGAAATAATACTCGTTTAAGTCCGAATTCGTACTTAAAAGCCAAGCGGCGCACATGGCTTGGTGCCTGATGATTGCCGAATGACTTGAGAATTGTATTGGGCATTTCAACCCATGCTTTTGAACCGGCAAATTTGGTCGGAATTCACAATACAACTTCCTATCAACAAACACCTGGGTTTCCTGCGCGGTTACGTGGAGCCATGCAGCCAGCGGGGCGCATCTGCCCTGCATCGCTGGTTTTCCATGACTATACAACTCGCTGCCAGCTCTCCGGGCTTTTTGTAAGGCGATGCCTGTGAACAATAGCACGACTGTGACATTCAACACGGCGTGCTTCCTTGCGGGGGTGCCTTTCATGTGCAATCTTGACCGCGAAACGACGCATGATTGCCAGTGCTGAACTTACCTGGTCCGCCCTTCAACTCATAGCTGCGGAACAGGAAACCACTGCAGTCGGCACATCAGAAACTGCTCCCATGGCACGACGAGGAAAGGTCACTGCGCATCGACGATATCAGCAGCTCACTAGCTTACGCCGATGGTCTACGCCCTCGACCGAAAAGATCGTTTCTTGTCGGAGTGACAGCCGAAAACCGGGAAAATTCAACGAGGGCTGCAGGACTTTAAACCGCTTGCTGCTTTGCTCGTTCGATCTGGCGGTATGTTCAACGTCAAACTTGGACTACAGTCCTAAAATTACCAAGTTTGTGAATACAACAGCAACGCACGGGACCATGAGCGTCGCGTTCGTGCTTGTTGATCTTAGGACTAAGATTAGTCACTCGATCATTAGTAGCTGATGCCGAAGCCATTGTGTGTCACACTTTGTTCGCAATTTGGTCAGCAAGTACTGTGCTTGATAATTTGCATTTCGACTGGGTAAAAAGGGTTTCGAATGATGCGCCAAAATGGTTGAATGCATAAACATGAGTACTTAAGTATTAAAAATGCCGCTATTAATAAATGTACCCCCCCCCCCACCAAATGTCTACAATTCGACGATGAGAGTGGTACGGACTTCAAGTTCAGTTTCATGCCCCTTCGAGTGCAAAGTGCAAACCAGCATGTCGTCTGGTCCGCCCTCTTGCAAGCATCATCCTGGACTGGCCTCCGGGAAGAACGGTCCAATAGACCAGCAGTCGGCGCGTCAGAAACTGACCCAGCTGAAAGGAGTGATCGCTGTTGTCCTAGCAGGAATCTCGAAAAGGGAGAATCTACCGTAGTGTTGTATCCTTGGAATGTGTATTCAATGCTAGCGTTGCTTATAGCTGCTAGGAACTACTAGTACTCGAGAGAACTACTCTGATATTGTTTCTAGTGTCCGGGTGAGGCACGTTGTTGTCGGATATGATGCTCCATCACGAGGTCGGACTGTCAGTTGCCTTCCCTTAACCGCGGTTGCTGCAGTACTGACCCTATGACGCCATTTAGGCCAGGCGCTTACAAAAAGGACGCGAGCAACGGATGACGCATGTCAAGTGGAATATTTCTCGCCTGGTAACGGCTCCTGAGCCTTTCGGCTGCACTGTACTAGACAGGCACTATCAAAGGAGCAGGAAGCTCTCGGTGAACTCGAGACCTCTGCTCAGAAGTCCCACATCTCAATTTCCTCACTCTCCACCAGGAGTACAAAAACGTTCTACATCACCACTATGACGTCCTTCCGCACATTCCTGCCTCTTTCGCAGCCCAGCTTCGTCGAAATGCCACAACTGCTTGGTCTCAAGCCGATCCAGCAACAGAAGCCGGTCAACAAGTGCTCTCTCGACTTCATCCTCTCGAGCGATAAGGCCATCACGACGCCAACGCTGTTGCCCTCGTTCCCATGGACGTCACCGCAGCGAGGATCTTCCAACAAGACGTTCGCTCCGATCATGGCACCGCCCTCTGGTTCCTCGAAGATCGCAAAGCGTCGCCCACTTCAGAACGTCAGCGTGTCCAATGGCAGCGTGAAAGTATCAGGCAAGGCTGGAATCATGCTCGCCAACGGCACCGTCGTCAAGAAAGGCAGCAAGTACTGCATGGTCGAGGGCTGCACGAGTCGAGCAAAGCATGCTCGCCGTTGCTGGCGACACGGAGGCTCTGTCAAGTGCAAGGTCCCGGACTGCGCTAACCGCGCCAAGACCAAGGGTGTGTGCTGGTCACACGGCGGTGGCACCCTCTGCTCGTTCCGCGGCTGCACAACTATCTCCGTCTCCAACGGTGTTTGCTGGGCCCATGGCGGTGGCAAGCGCTGCGCAATGGAGGGCTGTGCTCGTCCAGCCTACGAGCGTACCGACCACCTCTGCACGCTGCACTTCGAGGAGAAGCAGTACATCGCACAGGTCCACAACCACAACGCCCACTGCCACCAGCTCTACTGCTAAAATACCCAGACACCTTCATAACCAGCAGATTTTTGAGGCAGACCAAGATACTGCCGCCAATTCAGAACGTACCTGCATACACATACCTCTGTCACGAGTATTCCAGAGTCCTTAAAACCTCAAAAGATAAATAATACAGAGGCATGAATTAATGAAAAGTACAAAATGATTTTTTGGAACTTGGAAACTTTAGGTACACAGTTTGAAGGGACAGCAACCGAATTCCTCACTTCAACACGTATAATCTTACCGGGGCTTCTGCCCCTTGCTCACTTGAGGTCACATTCGCACTATTTTGTATTGCTGCTTGTCTAAAGTAACACCGATGCCTGCATTGCTCGTTTTATCGACAAAAATTCTTGTCTGCATTCGAAGTCGAAGTGCTGGAGGATATGGATACGGTCCACGCAAATATGGGTTGTTTTTTTAGGATGCTTCACCACGTAACACTGCCTGCTGCTCCTCAAAAGCGCCGTAGGACTGGCGGAACAGAGGATGGAAGAAAGACATCCATTCGTCGTATGGAATGCGTTTATCTTTTGTGTTTGGCAACGGATTGTCTCCAATATCCTGACCACCACGGAACTCGTGCCAGTCGCAGCCCACAAACTGGCACATGTTGCGGTAACCCCAGCGAAATCGCTCCTTGGGGAAAATCTCCACCACCGTAGTCATCGGACGCGCCCAAATGACGTTCACGAGTCCAGCGCCGTGCATACTAATGATCATGTCGCTCTCGATGGTGGTTTGCATCTGCTCGAACAACGTCAGGTTCACGTAATCGATGGAGCGGAACTCCACGTTTAAACCCTTGTACTCGATCCGCATGTTCGACATCACTTCGTCCTCATTCACCCACATACGTTGTAATGTACGTCCACCGTACGGCCGACGAGTGATCACCGTCACGACCATAGGGCGGACCGTAGTGACTCCAAGCTCGCGTTCCATCTCCGGCGTCATATTCAACGTTAAGAGCGACTGGGCGCGGAAAGTCTTCATCAGTTCCGACTCGAAGCACGGCTCTTCGTTATCCAGATGCTGCATCATGGGTCCAGATAGCTCGAACGGGGCGACCATCACATCGCCACGGAAGTGTACACGCTTGCCAATAAGCGTAGCACCGTCGATAATCTCGTGGTTGGGTGCCAACAGTCCTTGGTGCAAGGCATCAATAGGCGATGGATAGCCACCGTCCAAGTGAATCACGTGGGTTTTAGTGACATCCCAGCCAAGAGCCTGAAGCATAATCCACGAGTTAAGAGCGTACGAAATCTGGAAGAACGGGTTGTGGTCGTCGCGACGTGCAATAAGCACCACTGGGTCCTCGAAAACCACCGTCTCGTTATTATCCGGCGCTTGCAGCGGGTTTTTCACAAAATCCCACCCCGATCGCTTGGTATTTTCCGGTTTCCTCGGGGAGCAAATGGTCGACATGGGAATACCCTCTCCTGGCAGGGACATCAACGATGGCTGCCAGATTTGATCTGCCTTGCGCTCTTTATCCCCTGGCAACTTTCTAAAATGATCGGCTAGCTCGTCACAGGCGCAGTTGACCAGCCTATTGTTGAAGTTGAACCTTGGGTCGTGCTTGTGGCCATCCTCCGCCATACTTTTAATGGTCGCATGGATCCCAACCCCAACAAGGTCCAGCATGAGGTTCTGGAACGTGGCGCTGCGGATGCCCCCGTCCACTCTGAACATGGAGACCTTGGTGGCCTTCTCGGGACTCACTGGGGCTTGCTTCTCGTTATCCCAGCCCCCATTGGCACAGAAATGCCTGGCTGCCTGTTGCACAGCTGCGATGATGCCTACATCTCGCTGCGCGTAGCATTTGTTCTTGGTCTCCACGCTGCTGTAGTCGTGCGGAGCCTTGGTGCGCTGCACTACGAGGCTTTTAAGTTGCTCCTGTTTCTTGAGTTGCTCGACAGTCTGCTGCGTCACTGTAGGAGTTGTAATAGTTGCCGCAGGAGTGTTGGTCTCTGTAATCTGCGCGGCGGTTGAAGTGCCATTGACACTGGCAACTGCCTGCTGGTAGCCACTGTGACGTACGGGGCCCCGCACGCTGAGTCCTGATTGGCTTTTATCGCTGGCGCCGAAGCTGCTCGTGGCGGCCGACAAGTCCACGATACGCGCGACCATCGAGAGAGCTCCCAGTAGCAGCAGCACGAGCGCCAGCGTCTGCAATAGGCGCCGGCGCGGTCCGCACAAGGTGGTGGGGGATACAGACACCGCCGTGGAGGGCGCCGCGTCGTCCTTGGGCATGGCGGGGGGCGGGGAGAGCGACGGAATTCTGACTGAGGACGCGGAGCACCGATCTCGGATTATGGAAGAGGAGACTTTTAGCCAGAAGTGGCGGATCGTGATTGGTAGAAAAAGAGTTTTAGCCAATCAAAGTACATCAAGGCGATTAATCGCGACCAGACGATCGACCAGCCAGCCTGATGTGCTCGGCACGAGGGTCGAGGTCAACGAGCTGAAGCCTCGACACCATCTTGCACTGCATCATGGACAGGTGAGGTTAGTGGCAGTAAACTTTCTGTTCGTATGGCTTCCACGTTGGCGAGTGGGCTCGTGAGATTTTGACTTGTAACAATTGGACGACGTCGAGCAGCGAGATGAAACCAAGCAGCAAAGTTAATTTTTTTTGCTAAAACTCCATTTTTTTTGCTGCTTTACTCTTACCGTATGTATTAATAACGGTACCGGTACGCATTAATCGTGTGGTTTAATCTGACAAAGTATAATATTTTAATATTAGAGTAGTCCTTAACCCTTGTAAGGGTTAACGACTATTCTAAAATTGCATACAACAAAGGATATCAGGCTTTGTTGTATGCAATTTTTTACTATAGTGAGGCCGCGCCAACAAAAGAAAGCAAATGAACCTAAGTACGAATACGAATTTAAGTGCATCATTCGAAAGAGGTCTGCATTGCGCGCATTTTGAGACCTTGGTTGCTTAAAATATTTTTGACTGGTCCTGATCAGATTTTGAAATTATGTTGTACACATAAACTACAAATTGTTAGTGACACGACTGTACACTTAATTTAAGATATCGTATCGCCCTGCCAAAGCGATTCTTCTAGTGATTCCTACTGAGATCTCAGTTCCATAGATCATTTAAAAACAATCATGGTAACATTGGAGCATTCTAATCAAGTTTCCTATTCTATCTTGCTTAGTAGAAAGTCACATAATTTGGAAATTTCAGAGCTTCCTCGGGCCGAAGGCACGACTATGCTGGTAAATTACTGAGCCTACACTGACCACAAAATTTGAGCACCTGAAAATGGAGATCTTTTTTCAGAAGATCGTAGGTCATCGAGTGCCGCGGTCTCTCCAAGTCCGGGGGTCGTGAGTACTTCTCTGGGTGAGTGGAAGAGCAAAAGAGCGTAGTAAAAGAAAGGAAATGTAAAACTTGTTTGTTATAAGTGCTGTTTATCTTTGGTAAGACCTGGAAAGTTCACGACTGGTTTTACCTTCTCGTTCCTTGGCCACCAGGTTGAAGGCACGCCGGCCTTCGTGCCGGCCACATCTTTGTCAATAGTGGCGACGCCCCGCCCGCGCCCATGTCCGTCGTGGCTCTGGAGTCGTTCATGCCCGGCGTCCTCGCTATCGCCGCGCGCCTTAGCGCCTCTTGGACCAGCGTCATCTTCGACTGATGACTGCTTTCGCCGATGGCTACACTTCGTACTCTGTACCCATCTGAAGTGGCTCCAGCGACGCCACCCTCTCAGCTTCAACATCCGCGTATCTGGCCACTTGCCCGGCCAGACCTGTCAGTCTGCCATCCCAGCGCGACCCGTGACACATATTTTGATAATAACATTTTGTTCGCCGTGACCTCGCATTGAATGGAACAGGGGGATTCGCTCTTAATACAATTCCTAATATGTTTAGCTGCTCTAAAATGGTCGGGGGCAGAATTTGGTACCACTTTTTTGGGGGGCTATAGTAATTTGTTCCATTATAATAGCGATGTAAACAAGTCAAGACCTCGCTATTGAGGCAAAATTCCTGTTTTATTAGGGGAGTCGAACATCTCGAAAATCGTGCTCATATTTTGTGTTTGCAGATGCTTATGTTTTGGTTCAAATCCTGCTGATCCTATTTCTCAAACAGAGGTGGCCTGTTTGAGAGATAAGCACTCATTTCGTCTCAACTTCAACCACGCCAGACCTTCTCCCTCGTCTCCCTCCTGGAGGTACTATATAACCTTAGTTATGGGATACACCTGATCTGCAGTGTAGAAATGCGGAGTGAAATTACGTTAAAGGGCCCTACATACATATATCAAGTTTAGTTTAGGGAACGTTATAAAAAGTCGATGCGTACTCGTAGCCTCTGATTGGTTAGATGATGGTGTATCCCTTAACAAAGAGTATATATTAACTAAGGTTATACGGTACTGACATTTGACAATTTTCCGCGCCCAGCACACTCGCAGTACTCGTCTTCCTCCTCCAACGCCGCGACTGCCGTGATATCAACGATCTGTCGTAGCAAGAGCTGACGCTCACTTTGCTTCGGCATCGCCGAGTGTTCACTAGTGAAGTGTGATCGGAGCGGCACGGAATGTTTAGTCAACTCATCCTTACTACGTACAAAAACATGAAATAGGACTCGCAAAACTGCGTCCCCCGGCTTACGTTTTGGTCGCATTTATGCTTATGTTTTGTGCTTGCTGATGCTTATAGTTTGGTGCTCATTTCAGACGTTCGACTCCTCCTAATTTGTATTCTTATCCTTGTCAGAAGCTATAAACCCGACAGGTCGCGAGCTGTCGATTGGTGCTCAAGTTTTCAAATTGACCGAGTCTTGAGGTGTTGGAGTATAACGTTATTCCTGGTAGTGTTCCGTGCCCGGGAATACAAGTGGTCTTCTAGACGGTCGGCCCCTGGGTTTGACGTCGGTGCCGCCGCTACTATCACGCCCCAGATGACTGCGCGTGAGTACCATGTCTAGCGTACCGTGCGTCAGGTACCGGCATGTTGACTGACTTTTCGGCAGAGTGAACAATATGATGCGAGGGGCAGACGACGTGACAGTGGCAAGCTGACCGTGAAGTGCAAGGACGGATGTCATGTGACTGTTCAGGAACTGTGTTGAGCCAACGTGATGAGGGTGTCGTGACAGGATACCCAAAACCGCGTGGCGGTAGTTGTCGAAGTGTCTTTTATATGATAGTTAGAAGCAGATACACGTTTCTCCTCACTCGTATATTTTTCCTGCCTTTCGCAGAAAAAACCACAAGAAGAAGAGCAAGTTTGTATTTAAGTTATTCGCCTTGCTTCTTTCATCTTCCCTACAGTCCCGAGTTTACTCCGTACGAGACCGGACTCGCTAACAACAACAGCTTAGTCGACCCTGAGACAGGGAGGGCGTGCGGCAAGCTGGTAGAGAAGTTGAATGAGCTGCCAGTTGGATAGAGTTTTGAGCGGTAAGAACTCGTGGGGCCTCTACAACTACGCTAGCGACGAAGATATGTCAACACCGTCCAACTTGCAACTGGTTTCCGGATCGCCCAACGTGAGAGCGAGCAATCACGCTCAAACGAGCGCCAACTCGGCGGGCCCAGCGCGACCAGGGCTGGCCGCAGTCCAAGAAATCGTGCAACGCGACCGCCGGAGCCAGTAGTGGCGGAGGAGGCAGCCAGTCGAGGCAAGCGTTGGGCTCGGACCAGGGTGGTAATCAGTCGCTGCCCAGTACTAGCGCGTCGTAGATCTCTACGAGCAATGGAACGGATGGTTCAAGTGACAATACGTCGGGAGCTCCGCAGACCGTTCAGGCCGGCCCTAGCGCCCTGGCCCCACCAGCTTCAAATGTGTTCGCGCAGACTGGTTTCGTGCCCGTTTCGAGTGATCCACTCAGGCGCAGTCCCACTTCGGTACTTCGTACGTGCTACAACATACCGAGCCAAGGGTTGTTCAAAGCCTTTACCGGTTGCAGAGCCAGTTACCTCAACCGACGACCATCCACGAACGCTGCTGCGGTGGCTACCGTTTCCCCGTCTGGTAGTTTACTAGTGCCCAGGTCACGGGCGCTACACCTGCGACAAGCCAGGTACCAACTCCCGTTGGTGCGCTTAGCCCCGACGTAGGTAGGATCGAAGGTTGGAACGGTGGATAGAGTCCGTTCGGTAGAAGCGTTCCAGCCCCCGGACTATTCACTTTAGCACTCGGGTCGCCAATCGCAACTCCTCCATACAAGGGAATCGCCGTCATAGGCATCCCTGTCAGCGTCCTCGTACACTCCGCGCCAAGTTCTTATGAACACCTACATTTAATACCGTAACTCAGTCAATTTTAGGAGTTGGGCCACGCTATTTAGATATGTTGTTCGCACCGCACAAACACATAGGAAGCATGTTTTAACACTCGCGAAAGAGCGGTTTATGAAGGGTCTGGTATACAAGTGACCATTATCGACATCGCGACCAATATATGAACACCCACTCAACCATACAAAAATCAAGTTAAACAGAATGCTGATCAAAGCGATTGTTGTTTTAGTAATGGGTCTTATTACCGTGTTTCTTGATGCATTTCTTGCATCGGCGAGGCATCGACTCGATCAAGGACTCGATGGTATCCATTTCGATGGCGTCCTAGGTTTCGTACAGTGCTTCAGTTAACTCGCCCACGCTGCTGTACTGCTTGCCGTTGGCGTAAACCTGGCGAGTCATTATCGACCAAAGATTCTCGATAGGATTAAGATCAGGCGAACGGGCCGTCCACGGTAGCACACGGATCTCTTGCTCTGTAAAAAAAAAACATTGGTCCGCTTGGACGTGTGAATTGACGCTCCGTCCTGCTGGAAGGTGAAATCCGTGCCATAGTGTCAGTGGGCAAACGGCAAGAGGAACTCGGACAAAGTATACATGTAATCGTCCAAGTTCTGCTTGCCGTGCAACACCGCC
>QOKR01000936.1:0-18093 GCA_016880985.1 Phytophthora idaei
TCATTCCCGAGCACGAGTACATCCTGTGGCAAACCCGTTTCCACGTTGGTAGCAAACTTTACATCTGATGCTCCTGGTAAATCATTGAATGCACTAGATCCGATCGTGGAAGCTTCAGTTCCACCAGGGCACTGTGGATCTTCGTAGCGAAAACGCTTGCACTTAGCTTAGGTTGTAGCACCTTCAACCATTATTATCGCAGAGGGTCCCGTCACGTAAACAAAAGCCACATCAGCAAGCTCCTCAAGGAACATTAAAACGACTATCACGCTCGCCTGTTGTATTTCTTGTGGTGTGGCTGCCCCATGCTCCACGAGCTAATTGCATAATGATAGACAACACCGGACTGATTAGTTTTTGTTGTTGTTGATGGCAGCAATGCAGGTAGTATGGAATCTACTTACCTTTAGGCGCCCGCTGCTTGGTCACAATGCGGATGGTTGTCTTCGTCTTGATCATGAAGAGTTGATATTTACGGTAAAGGGGCGCTATTAGGGATGCGCGTCCAAAAATAGGTTAAACACATAGTTTGGTGCGCTCGCCCCTAAAGCACGCTAGTAGTATGAATAGCCGCTAAAGAACTGATATTAACAAAGCGTTCGGTACTAAACTAAACCCAAAGGGAGGTTATCATCCGCCAGAACCTACCGGGGTGCGAACAAACATTTTGTGGGACGTCCCAACAACCTCAACGCACGATCGCAGTACACCCCGTTCGCCATACTCGAATCACCGGTCAGCTACATAAGCACGTTCTCCTCCTCGTTATCTTCAGCACGATCCCCGGCGTACTCATCATGCACAGCGCCCGTCCGTCTTGAACGCTTGGCGGCTTCGTACGTAGGAAACTCGTCAACGAGTCCTGGCTTGGTGGCGCCCACAGCTTTCGGGTGTCCTGCAGAGACTCATGGTAGAATTTTAGAGAGCGTTTTGTTTAGCTTGTACACCGAGCCCACATCGAAACGAGGTCTCCCAGCAGAGCGATGGTTAGGGCCCCACATAGTCCGTTCCAGCACTCGTCCATAACGACGATCGCTCTTTTAAACACCTTCACGTACCCCTTGAGACGAGGTTTCATGTAGTCATCCACGAAAACCACCCGTGTGCCATGATTATTGTCCAGGCGTGAAAATGACTCAGCGCATACAACTGCAGCCACGTTTATCGTCTCACTCGGAGACTCCGTCTTCGTTCCCGCAGTTTTTTTGTACAGATTCATAGCCGTTTTTTGCGTCTCTCGCGCCTTGCTCCCGCAACTCAGTAGCTACTTCCTCCATCAACTCCTCCCCCTCCCGCTCGTCACGCGAAAGCATCCCTGCCATTACCTCAACTGTCCTCTCTTGCCGGTGCTTTACTCTACAGAAGTAAAATGCAAAATGAATCTACAGCGCCAAATTATCACCATCATCGTAACAAAATGTGCGTGTCCGCTCATTCCAGTCATGGCCAGTGCACCTAAACATTACAGGTCATTTCAGGACCGTTACTCAAACTATCGGACACTAACAGCGTCGCTGAATCGGTCGCACAAGCAGCTACTACACGACTTAGTTTCCGTCAGTACTCAAACGCGAACAACTCCTATCCATGCAAACACAAGCGCTCCGAGTTCCACACACATGCTGTGAACCATCATGCACTTATTACATTCCATTAGCTAACCCTTATTACTTCTCGACCTCTTCTCGCTAAAATCCATTGACATGACGCGTAATCTGCAATTCCACCAAAACACTTAAGCGCTACAAAAACCTTCCGTGTCATTATGAACTCTACCGGATACTAACAGCGGCCCACAAAAGCAGCTACGATACGACTCGATTTCTATCAATATTTACACAAACTGAAACAACACGTATCTGCACGTGACCCAGATTACATGTACCTCTCAAATCGCACCCTCTACATGTCGAGCACTGCTTACGCTCCTCTAACTAAACACTATTACCTCGCTTTTTGCTCCCTTTTATCAGCGATTGAAACAACTACAACGGTTAGTACGCACCGTTGCGCTCCACCACAACGAGCTTAAAACCCGTAACCTTATCGATCGGAATCCTTTCTGTCGAAATCAGCGGTCAATAATTGCCACCCATGTCTACTACATTGCCTCGTAACTATTAATACCTACCCCACGCATAGTGGAGCGAAAGCTCACGAGCTAGCAAATGCCACCGCCAGGACTTCCGGTATCGGAAGTATCGGTCGGCGCCCAGGGATGCCGAATAATGCCTCGCTATACACCTTGCTCTTTATTTACAAGCTCGTTTCCTAGACAACACCAGCTCCATGTCTATGACTACTACTGCTTATCACACATTTTGCGCAGTTCACCGGTCGTAGTCGAGCTATATAAGCTGTTTACCAGCACAACACGGTCACCCCGTGCATTGATATCCGGTATAGCCGATGCTCGCTTAAGCCAATCTCGCTCTAATGCACACAATAGCTGCACATAGCCATTGTTCATACCAAGCAACGATAGCATGCACCGAAGACGCCGGCACTTACACCCGCACCCTATTTATGTGAACAATAGAGGATTACAGGTAAAATCCTCAAATTAGGACATCCATAAGGAGTACTAAGAAATGGCAACAAAAATAAAACTCCTCACTTTTAGTTCATTTCCGTACCTCTCCACAGTTGAGACCAGTCCCCCTGATTATTAAAAACACCCCCTTCTTTTAGTGACCAACGGTCTCACCACAAGACCGCTGAAAATCTCGAATGAAGGGGCGTCCTTATGAGCAATTGTTTCTATAAAGCGGCTTTTTTTTTTTTTTTTTTAGCATTTTGGCCTCTAGTAGTCCAATCCATCAATCTTAAACCTACCCCATTTCCAAACCTAATGTACCCATCCTGTAAAAACCTAAATGCGAGTGTAAATCCGAGTCTCATGATGGCTTCGCCCCACAACGCGAAGTAGTTGGGTTGACCAGAGAATCTAATCCCGTATAAATCGACGCCAATATCGTTTTATTTCAATCAATAATGGATGAAAGCGATCCTTTTTTTAATATTAAAAGAGGATCACTTTTAAAAGGGAAAACGGAAACGTGCTGTTTATCTACTTCCAGATTGGAAAGCTACGTGTTCAATCCAATACAGTACATAATTTTAAGATTAAGTCCAAACAAACTAAATGTGGAATTCCATGTTTGGTGATATTCTTCTAGGCTAATTACTTCTTCACTGCAATACCAACTTTTCCAATGTGCTTACCCGAGTTCTGCATTTCAAACGCAGCCATCACTTCATCCTGGGTAAACCCAAATGTCTCGTGAATGTAGGGCTGGACAGTTTTACGTGTCACGAACTTGACTAATTCGGTGGTTAGCTGTTTACTGCCAGCTTGTACACCCCGAAGGGCGCAGCCATGGATCAGCGCCAGAAGCGGAACGTTGGGCATGTCCTCTTGTTTGATATCAGCCAGGTATCCGATGACAGCGATCATGCCGCCAGATGCTGTAGCCTTGATGCTCTGCTCAATCGTACCAGCACCACCGATCTCAATGACGTAGTCGGCGCCCTCTCCGTTGGTAAAGCGGCGCACTTCTTCCGCCCAATTGGGTGTCGTGCGGTAGTTGACCACATGGTCCACGCCAAACTTCTCCTTTACGAACTTTAGTTTTTCATTCGACGAGGACGTGACGATTGTCACAGCTCCTGCAGCCTTGGCAAGTTGGACACCCGTGATGGAAACATCGCCAGTACCTTTCAACGTAGCATTCGATGTTAGCGTGAATGTGATTATTATCATGAACAACAACGTACCTTGGAAGAGCACGGTTTGCCCGGGCTTCATTGGCACGTAACCATATAGTGCGTTCCACACAGTGGCGCCCGTGCAGACCAGCGACGCTAGTTGAACGTAGTCCAGTTTGCACTCAGCTGGGACCTTGATGATTGCCTGGGCCGGGACTGCAGCGAATTGGCGCAGCGTGCCGTCAACACCTCCACCGAGCATATAAGCTTGGCTCTACAACGGGCCGTACAGATTGTCGAAGGAAATGTTTATGATGACGCGGTCGCCGACGTGAATATCTTTGACCGCACCTCCAACGGTAGCGACGACACCTGCTCCATCCGAGCACGGGACAAGGTCGTCCTTAACCGGTGCAGCCGGGTAGAACCCTCCGCAGATCTGGATATCGCGCGCGTTGAGCGTGACACCATGGATTTCGACGAGCACTTCGTGATCGCGAACGGTTGGCAGGGGCTCTGTCTGGCATTTCAGGTTGTGGTGCGAGGTGCGGTCGTTGATACGGTAGACGGCATTGGCCGACGCCATTGCTGTCGCTGCTTGGTGGATTCAAGAATGGCCACTCATCAGACCCGCGAAGTGATCTGATTACATAGGCGAGCCATTTACGCAAACAGCGCGCCTGAATGCCATTCAGTGAATGATCAATGATCACGACCGCCGTTCATGTATCGAAGTCACAGACTCAAGACAACTTCATCGCCATAGCATGGCCGTTTACAGCTACATGTAAAGGGGTTGTCTCTGGTGCTGAGTACAGTACAATGCTAATGGAATGGCGTACATGAAATGAAGAAGTCACTTTCAAGATGCAAATCAAGACTCTATTTTGAAGCTCAAACTGGTACAAGGTGTGTGTTTTGCAACATGCAGGCGCAAAATGATACTCGAAGTATCCCGATACTAGTTGTACTAGCCTAATATACGTTGAGTACGTCAATCAGTGCATTCGATGAACACCAATATACCCACAGGCATAATGATACTGATACTGCTTCATTTTTCAACTTACCACTCGCCTGTCAACCACTAAGTTACACCCCGCCACGGCACAGAGCGCTGTCCGGGCTACGCAAACCTGGCAGCCCCAGAAGTACCTCAAGCTCCGGTAGCAGCGTCTGCGTCCAGCACTCGATCTGCTTGCCCGTGTGTCTTCGCATCCAAGCTCAAACGAAGACGGGAAGTGGTAGGAATTATCGTCCTGGGGGTTGGAACTGGGAACATGGCTCCAGCGTATCTGTAAGATGCTTTGGTCACTTTACTAAACGCTCAAATTTTCGAATCTGACTGAGATTCGTTGCTCTTTTTCTTCAGGAAACGATGGCCAAATGCCCACGTGACATTCGTCGACTCGGTCGCTTCCATGCTAGAAGTAGCGCAATTAGAGCATAAGGAGAACAATTCACTCGATACACCGCAGTTCACAGGGTGACTTCGAAACGTACAACCCAGGACGTCCGGTAGACTTCATTTTCTCCAATGCAGCCCTCCAGTTGGCGCATGCTGACAAGCATCAGGACATTCTGTCGAGACTCTACTCGTTGGCGGTGTGCCGGCCTTCCAGATCCCAGACACTCGTCTTCAGTCGAACTACCAGCTCATACTGGAAGCAGCCGCTGAGTTTGGCTTGAACGACCGAGTGCCTGGAGTGCGTTCGGTCACTTGTGAGCACGACCCGGAGTTCTACTACGAGGTGTTCAAATCCGCCGATAACGGGCAGTGTTTTTGACCCTCCTGCATGATTCATAGGTCACCGTGTACGCGCATGTTCTTGAAGGTGACAACCCCGTGGCTGATTTCACAAGCTCAACGGGCCTTCGTCCTTTCATGAAGGCGCTCGGCCCTCACCAGAGGCGATGCAGTTCGAGCAAAAGTGCCGCGAGCTGATCGCAGCGGCATACCCCAAGTAAAGCGACGGCAGCACCATTTTCCACTATAAACGCTTCTTCGTCACGGCCACGAAACCTTTGTAAGCTGTAGTCGAGTTTTCGATGTGGCAATGAATACACTTCAAAAGTTTGCAACTAAATTGAATAACGAACCGTGATTGGCTGACAACTTCAATTTTAGCAGATCTTCAAGAGGCGTCCGCTCACCCCCCCCCCCTTTAGCTCTATCTGCGCTGCATCAATCGCCATGAGTAGCTCGATGGATCCTCGCGTGTTGATCAATTACTACCTTCGCAAAGGCTGGTACGACCATGTGCAGCGCCTGTGTGAGCAGATCCTGGAGAAAAAAGGCAGCGACTCGGCGATCCTGTTCTGGCGCGCCTTTGGTATCGTCTTGGAGCGCAGCTATTCGTCAGCCATTCGAGAGCTCGAGAACCTTAAGCGAACGGGCCGGGACGTAGAGCTGCCGTGTCTCCACGCGTTGGTCTACGCCCACTCGCAGTGCAAACACGTCGACCACGACGAAGTGGCACAGCTGGAACTGCAGCTGGTCATGGCCGAGGAGAACGCGTCCAGTGCGAGTTTGATGCTCTGCGCCACGTTCTTCTGGCACCTAAACGAACACGCAAAGGCTCGCAAGATCCTGGACCAGATTCTGAGTACCAGCGGCAAAAGCAGCTCCGATGGAGCTCTCCGTCAACGAGTTCTCGTCCTTCGAGGGTGGGTAGACCTCACTGTGGATCCCAAGATCAAACGCGAGGCTGACTTGCGAGACGGTGCCATCCAATACTTCGACCAAGTGACAGAGTGCGTCATTTATTACTTGTGCTGTTCAAGATTCTCTACTGACCTCTTGGTTATGCTTGATTAGCCGGAAGGATGCTGAGCTGGTGCTGGGTATGGCCAAGTACTATGACCTGAAGAAGGCGTACCCCCGCGCTCTTGAAGCTTACGACGAACTCACTGTGCAGTTCCCATGGTTCAAGCATTCGTTGAGTGAAAAGGCCTTGGTCTTGCTCAAAATGGGCAACTGGGACCAATGTATGGATAGTGTGGAGCGAGCGTTAAGTGAGAACGCTCGGGAGATTGAGGCGCTGCGTACCATGATCCTGCTGCTTTTGTCTCGCGACGGCCGCGCCCGCAAGGCTGCCGAGCGCCTCCGTGAGTTGCTGGAAGTTCTGAAACGAGTAGAGCCGGCCAACCCGGAGCTCTTCTGCGAGATCTCACGTTGCACTGCTCGTGTATCGGATCGAGACTCGGAGGTACTGCAGTGCAGCTTGGGGCTGATAGAGCACGCTGTTCAGCTGAATCCCGACAGCGGAGCTTTCCGTGCAGAGCGTGGTTACCAGCGTGCACTGCTTGGAGACTTTGCAGAAGCCATGGAGTCTTACAAAGAAGCCTTAAAGCTGGACGAGTCCAACGAGATGGCGTTGCACGGGATGATCTACTGCCAGATCAAGCTTGGACAGCTTGAAGACGCCTCCCAACAAATGGAATTCCTTACCGTTATCCAAGAATCCATTGGTGCCAGCGCCAGCTTTGCCTTCCTCCAAGCATTGCTCAGCTGGGAGAAAGACCGCGACCGACCCAGACAAGTCAAACTTCTGCAGCAGACCATGCAGACCCACATGGACAAGCTCAAGGAGACTATCCAGGGACCTGACGTCTCCACGCACGATACGATGAGTCTGCTCAATCCGATTTTCCTCGTCGAGGTGGCCACGGAATTCTTGCAAGGCGACACTTCTAAGCAAGGCACTTCAAATGACAGCTCCTCTGACGCAGTCGCCAAAGGTATGAGCATCCTCGAGAAGCTTGTCAACAAATCGCCCGGTTTCTTACGAGCCCAGTTCGTTCTCGCACAAGCTTACTTCGACTCTCAGCGGCTGGATGATGCCTATCAGGTCTCCAATCTGATCCTGAAAATGGAGCCCGGACACTCCAAGGCACACCTCATGCAGGCTCGAGTGAGCCTCGAACGCGAACACTTCAGAGCAGCCTCAGCATCTCTTGATCAGGCCCTCAGCTACGACTTCTCCGTTCGTCAATCGCTCTCGTACTACATCATTAAGGCTCGTATCCTTGAAAACTCTGGTGATGTGCGTGAAGCGCTACAGACTCTGCAGACGGCGATGAAAATGACTCAAAGTGCTGGAGGTTCGGGAAGCAACCGCCGTCAGAAACACTCAGCAGAGAACAATGGCAGCGTATCGCTTTTCGACAAGGCCTCTGTGTATATCCACCTGGCGCAGGTGCTCTCGCAGCTCAACGATATCTCCGAGGCCACGAAGACTGTGCGCGAGGCACTGGACGTCTTCCGTGGCACTTCTCAAGAGGTGCGTGTACTAGTCGCCAACAGCGAGCTCGCTATCAAACGTGGCGACTACGACGCAGCTATTGCCATGCTCAGCGTTGTCCCTGTGGACTCGCCAGTCTTTTCCAAGGCGCAAATGGTCAAAGCCGACATCTACCTTCAGTATCGCAAGGACAAGCATCTGTACGCTCGCTGCTACCAGGAGCTTGTGGCGCTCAACCCTTGTCACGCAACGCACGTGAGTTTGGCTGAGGCATACTTGCGGATTCAAATGCTGGATGAGGCGGTGCAGTCTTTTGAACGCGCCAAGGCTCTAAGCCCCGGAGATCCGACAATTGCAGGCCGTATCGGACGTGTCCTCAGCTCCAAGCACGACTACTTGAAAGCTGTGGACTACTACGAGACAGCACTGAAGATGGCACCGGGGAACCTTGTGTTGCGCAAAGATCTAGCCGAGTTGTACGCCAAACTTCGCCACTATGACCAAGCACTGCGTGTCGTCCAGCAAGCACCATCCAGCGATTCCGAGGCTCTGAGTCGTCTCCTTCAAGTTGTCGATCTGCAGCTTGTTCTACCAGCGATTCATCGCGGCCTGGGCAGCGACGAAAAGGCAGTTCAGGCGTTGTTGAAAGCCTACGCCATTCAGAAGGTGATTCTGGACCGCCAGAAGGACGAACAACCGGACGTGCTCAGCAAACAGCGAGCTACCATTGCGAACACTTGCTTCCAAATTGCAGCCATCTACGCGTCGGCTTCAGGCAACAGTGAGCGTGAAAATGTCGTCAAGTACTGCAGGTTGGCTCTTCGTTCGGACGAAACTCACGAGTCCTCGCTGCTGTATCTAGCCCGTGCGTACCAGCAGATAGGTGACTTAGATCAGTGTCAGATGCACTGTTCCACGCTGCTTCGTCTCAACCCAGCGCACGAAGAAGCTGCGTTGATGCTGGCCGACTTGTTACTCCAAAAAGAGGACAACGACTCGGCCATCTACCACTTCCAGCAGCTTCTCGACAGTCGTCCAGACAACTTCGCAGCGCTCAGTCGGTTCCTCGTCATGCTTCGTCGAGCTGGTAAACTCCACACATCTTCAGCCGACAAGGAGCAGGGGAGTCTGGCTCAGAGATACCTGCGTCTAGCAGAACGCAGTGCCAATGTTCGTGTTGCGCACGCGCCGGGTCTTCACTTCTGCAAGGGCCTGTACGCGCGCTTCCGGAACAACGTGGTGGAAGCCATCGACGAGTTCAACCTCGCTCGACGTGATCCGGAATGGGGCGAGCGAGCGCTCATCAACATGATCGAGATCTACCTCAACCCAGACAACGAAAACCTCTGGGACGCTGGTAACGACGCCACTGAGGGCAACACGAAGGAGCAGACGGAGAACTTGCGTATCGCCAACACGCTCCTGGACGAGCTGCCAATCGCTCGCAATGAACGCGACGCCAAACTCCGCGTGCTCGAAGCCTACGCTGTCCTCGCAGTTCGAACCAAGAGCATGCTGGACAAGGCCATCCAGCTCTTCATGGAGATCCTCGAGACGGTCGACCGCGACTACGTTCCTGCGTTACTTGGACTGGCAACAGGCTACATGCTCACCAAGCAGCAGCCCAAAGCGCGGAACCAGCTCAAGCGTATCGCCAAGATGAACTACGACCAAACACTCGTCGACGAGTTTGAACGCAGCTATCTTCTGCTGGCAGACATCTACATCAACCGAGGCAAATTTGACTTGGCACAGGAGCTTTGCAAGCGTTCACTGACGCACAACAAGTCGTCTGGGAAAGCCTGGGAGCTACTTGGACTGGTGATGGAGAAGGAGCAATCCTACATCGACGCGGCCGAGTGCTATCAAGAAGCCTGGACTTGCGAGGGCGAAGCGAGCGCTGGAATCGGATTCAAGCTTGCCTTCAACTACCTCAAGGCCAAGAAGCTCGTCCTCGCGGTCGATGTGTGCAACAAGGTACTGGACCAGTATCCAGATTATCCAAAAATCCGCAAGGAGATTCTGGAGAAGGCATGCGCTGGGTTCCGACCCTAAATCAAACCGCACAAAGACAACAGCCAGTCAAAAGGGAGTGCACAATGCTGTACCATTGATCTATAAATCGATCAAATGAATGATCACACACCATTTCTCTATAGCAGTCCTTACCATAGTGTCCTAGCCGGCGATAGCGTAGTCACGAAGCAGCGGAATGGGGTTCTTCGGGCGGTTCTGGACCCCTTTGCAGATAGCAATGTGCTGTTGAGCACCTGAGGGTGCAAACTTCCGGTGACAGCATGGACAGACCACCAGCGTCGCTTGATGTTCTTTGTAGCTCTGCTGTAGTGTGTGGTCTCTCAACTTGTGCAGTTTTGATGTCACGGAGCCAACAGAACTCGGTGGTGTTCCGTTCCTGGGCGGGGAGGTCTGATTTGATGGAGTGCCCCGTCCCCAAGATCCTTCGTTACCGAACACACGAGGGCAAACCGCCTCGTGCTTCGCAAGTCGACCTTCAGCGAAGCTCCGGTTGCAGTACCGACACGTCTCCGTGTTCTGCATTGCTGGGCCTCCTGAAAGCGCGCTGTTCGAGGCTTGGGAGCTCTTTCTCTTGTTGACGCTCTTCTTTCTCCGTCTGGCTGTCTCAGTGTCAATAGCTTGGCGTGACGGAGATGTATCGGTGGCCTCTTGCTTCGTTGGTGACACCTTCAGTCCGTTCTCTGCTGTACTCCGGCTGCTACTTGGCTTCTGAGGCGTACTATCCGTGGAGCTGGGGTCTCTAGTACTGGCGCGTCGACGACATGGACGCAGCAGCAACAAGCTATCCTGCATCGTCGTAGCCTCAGGTCGTCCGTGAGGTGTAGGATCCGGAAACGACGAAGCGTAATGCAGCGAGCGCAGCGTGTCGTCCTCGGACATTACTCCGAGAGCGCGCTCAAAGCTCAAATAGAGCGGAGACGTGCGTCGCTTGTGGAACTTGGCCGACGCGCACTTTTGAAAGTGTGTCGCAAGCTGGTCCGATGGCTGCTGCTCGCCACAAAAATTGCAATACAAAGTCGCCTGCTGCTCTATCTTCGAAACTGGCGACGCTGAAGGTGAAGCTGAAGGGTGATACCCAAGACTCTGTCGCAACACAGAGCGATGCAGCTCCGACTCTTCTTCAGTAGCTGCAGCAGACGGCTGCGGCTGGTTCGAGCTCGAATTGTAATGACTCGGCCTGCAACAACAAAAACAAATGTTAGCACCTTCATCATATCCCCATTCTCGCACTTTATAGCTTACTTCTTCCAAGATGACTCTCGGGTGCGTCGATTGTAGTAGTACACTCGACCTTTGGCCGTGTAAGCTTCCTGCCACTCGTCCTGTTGTTCTTGATTTTTCTCCTGGTCGTGGTCCTCTTTTTCTCCATTGTCCTCCTCGTTGTCCTCATGGCCACTCTCTTCTCCGTTGTCCTCCTCTATCTCCTCCTCTTCCGAATCCACCTGTCCTTCTGGTGTCCTCCAATGATCACTATACTGTCCATCTCTGTCATCCAGTGTCCATCTGTCCTCCATCACCTCGTGAACAAAGTCCAGGTAGACCGCCTCCGCCCTCTTGGCCCTCCACTGCTCTTCCTCGCTCTCCCCTTCGTCTCCGCCGTCCATCGAGTCCTCCAGAAGCCGCAGAGCCTCGCAAACACTAGCCTCCACATCGGCCTCGTCCTCCTCTGTCATTTCCTCGGAGCTGACGTGCAGGTTTTGACGCCCGGCCAGAGGAGTGACCATCCAGCCTTCGTCCTCGTCTTCCACGGTCTTGCGGGACGTCACCGAGCCCCAGCTGCGATGCTCCAGCGCGTCTTCTTCTTCTCCTGTCTGCATCTGTGTCTCCTCTACCTGATCCAGCGATTGAGAGGCTTCTAGCGATTCAGAGTCGTGAGATATCGACGCAGACAGTGTCGCGTCGAGACGTCGGGAAGTGTCGGACATGTCCATGTAGAATGTGTATGAAATTTGTAAGTGGAAGAGGAAAAGACGGATATGGATGTGGATTGGATGAAAATGAATGTGTTTTAACCTATCAGAATGAGGGATGTTATGAAATGGCTACAGTTAACTTCAACTTGTGGCTTCGAGAATGTCAAGCGGTTACCATCTGTGGTCGTGGTGACTTCGTCCCTCAAGTCTCACTCGCACCAGGACCCTGGCTGTCGTCAGGCATCGTTTCTTTTCATCGCTACCATTCTCATTCTCTTTACTTTTGTAGCGTATCGAAAGTATCGGATTGATGCTGACACCTCACGCAGTCGATCGGACAATTGCAATCAGCGCTAGGACGAATGCAAATGGCAACCACGACTTGATGAACCCGGCAACACTCACATATTTGCCTCGAAAGAACATCCAGAAGCAGAGCTGCACCATGTTCCACCGCTTGCGACCGGCGTAGTTAGCGTGCTCCAGACACACAGCCACATGCGAGTGGCAGTTGTCACAACACAAGTTGTGCATCCTCTTCTCGTAGATCTTACAGCCCGCAGCCACCGCTTCGTCCCACTTTTCCGCGTCTTCAGGTGCTACAGTGCATTGCAAGTAGCGCGTGGCAGAGCCAAACGCAAAGTCATCGCGCCCGATAGTGTAGGGCCCCGCGAAGTCGAAGATGATCCTGAATAAAAGTGGCAAATGTTGGTTTAAAATGGATAAATAAGAGCTCATTATGAAGACAAAATCTCACCCTTTACTGTCAGCGAGGCCCATGTGTCCGATGAAGGGCAGGAACCACGTGAGAATGGGTATGGGAGACCACACGATGCAGTAGGGGGAGCGGTGCACGGCAGGGTCGACTACAGCGCCCTTGGAGCCTCCGGGAGCACGAGAAGAAACTGCATCGTTCGCCGAAAGCAGAAGCTCATCGGTGGCGATATTTAGAGCCGTGTCGTCGCGTGGGGAAGACGCTGCAGCGGGCGAGGAGAGAGTTGCCATATGAAAATGATGAGAGTTGGCACGTGATTGGTAGAAAAATGGATAAAATGTGCACTGATTATTTTTTTAAGTATTTGTTTTTCTCAGCACAGATAAATAAACGCCCGTTGTATTGAAAAAGTCTCAAAACAGGATCCGTTATTTAACGTTTTTTGTAACATTTGAATCGCTGCATGGGCTTATTACAGCGAAAGCTGAGCACATGATATATGCCTATATGATAAGGCGAGCTAGCCAAGTTGCGCAAACCTTGGCGTACCTCAGTAACACGTTTAGTTTTAGGTACTTGAACTGGGAGCAGAATGTGCAAGGAAATAAACAATTAGGAAAAACGGCGCCCGTATAAATAAACAAAACGGGTCTAAACATACCCAAAAAAGGCTATTTAATGTGATTTTGAGTTGCGTACAGAAGTGTTTGAAATGATTTCTGTCCCCCAGTGCCTCCCAGGCCGCCGTTGTGGTTTTAACTGGGACACACTGCGCGCGGAGGTCTCTGAAAATCGCTTGTTTTAGGTCAATCATGTAAGATGGTCACATGTCAAATCCTTACTTTGGTCACGTGACATAAAGGAGGAAAGTAACGAGTAGTCCTGACGACAGTAAAAAAATTTACCACGATGTCCAAGCTGCTGAATCCCGCTAGCGGTCGATGACGTGGTGTGGTTCGTCATATGACTGCCGGTGCATCGCCGTCTTAGTCGAAGCAGTAGTCTGATCTGCTTTCCTCAGCATCATGCTCCGTCTCGAAGTGTTCGCCTTCCTCCGAGCTTATAGCGCTGGTACGTGGTTTAGATTCTTCAATAGCAATGACAATATGGTCGTCGGTATCGGTGCTGCAATGGGCCAACTCTGTGCCCACTACTTCGGCTTACACGATAGCGCACGTGTACGAGGAAGCGTATTTTGCTTAACCTTAGATTAACTCAACTTTCGTCCGAAAGTTAGATTTACTCACCATTAAGCCTACTGGTTGGGTTTTCATCCTACTAGGTAGTAGACTCAACTAAATATTAGTTTGCAAGCCTTCAACGGCGATTCGTTAGCTGATCGCGTGCTATAATTAACTTTAAAAAAGAGATTGCTTAGCAGAAGTCAACCCGCCAACAGACGCTCAACAAGAGTATGCACAGGAAGAAGTTACTTTGCATGACCCGTTAAACCAAGCAGGGTTCATTTTGCATTCAAGATCAAAGTACCCCTTCTGTGGGTGATCCGCGTCTTCCACAAAACACCCAAGCTAATCTAGCTTGGGTATTCACTGCATTTTAACCTGGAAGCGATCCGAGTTATTCCATGACATACGCACTAATTTGTCGATCTGCGGACTGGTTCAGTGGGCTAAATAAATTGGGTGTAAACGTATAGAGAAGCTCCTAAGAGTTATTTATATTGCGGTACGCTGATAAGTCGACATTTGTTTGAATTACTGTCCTCCTTTAGCCGTCGTGGTGCGCGTGGCTGTGGGACTTGGTTCCATTCAACTGGCTGCAGCCAACTCCGATTTCCCTTAATCCTTATGTAACAAGTCCATGGACTCCTGCTCGCCGGCAGATCGCACTGCTAGCCATTGGGCTCGCTGCCGACGTTTGCCAAGGTCCTTCGATAAAATACCGTCTTTGCTGCACTCAGGCCGCCGGAACGCGTCCGCACCTATTTGTAACACAAAGACTTATAACTCACTCAACTACGATTCCACTGTGTCTTACTGCTCAGCTCAATGAAGGGCTGCGGCCCACAGCGCAGACACACTTCTAGGTTTGCACGACGGTCACTCCCACGCTGGATTCCCCGTCAGTCGCGCCTACCACCGTCGCCTCACCTGTGTTCTCTCTCGCTCCCGCTTATCGAAGGGCTCCGATCCTTGACTCATCTTCACACCCCTTTCATGATCACGAGCGGCTCCGACCACGCACTGTTCGAAGCCTCACTTAGGATCTTAGACGACTCCAACCGACTGGTACCCGCACACCACGCGCTGTCCTTGGCCTGCACTGATCTGCAAGTTCTCTCCGCAGCAAACGCATCCACGAAGACGATTCTTAACTGAGCTAGAGCTTCCCGCTCGCAACTCCGCATCCAACATATGACCTCCGAACCCTCAGTAGATTCCGACGGCCGCCGCGCTGACTTACAGCAGTGCCACACTTCGCCACGCGCCGAAAATTGCCACCAATCACCGCACACTTCGATCTGTCCGAGCCCACGCCGCAACCCACTCGCGGTACTCGTTGGCTTCGGATCGCTGTCGTGCTGTCCCCGCATCTTCGGGCAGCTGTGAGTTCGACAACTCCCCACACACATCCATTACCGGCACCGTGTACGTCGTGTACTCGAACGTCCCGTTCGTAGCGATGTGTGGAGCGTATCGTCGTCGGTAGCACACCGCTCCAGATCCCATATTGTCAGCGTCGGTAAGTAGTTAACAAGAGCCAAAGTTGGTCACGCGTGCAGGTCGTAATTCGTGTTCTTTGGTACTCGCCCGACAAGCTCGTCTTCGCGTAACTCGTGTACTCGTCCGGATCGTCCGACTTCACGAACACCGAGTCTTTGTGTACATTGGGTACGCTCCCGGATCGTCCATCATTGAAGCCCGAGCGCCCATCATCACTGTATTGGCAGCACGCCTGACCTCGCCGCAACACTCTATTACACTTAGATGCGGCAAAACCTTCACCTTGTCGCTCTTTTTAAAGATAATCTGCTTCGGGCTGAGCTTGTTTTCATGCAACCGGGTCCTCTCGGGACTTACACCTGTGTCCTTCTCACCGTCATCATTATCGATATCAAACATGCCACCCTCGCTGCCGTTAGAAATAATATCCGGATAATCCTCTCCGTCAACAGGCAATGGTTTGAAACGTTTCTTCAGATTGAACTGAAGGGCTTTTGCTTGAGACAGCGCATCAGTAGTGTCATATTGTTACCGTACCGTCTCACCGAGCTGAGGCCAGAAACAGCCATTCAAAGAGGAAACCAGAATTATTAGACGCGCTGAGACGACTCGTCAAATCTTGAATGACCCTCTCTCCGCAAGCAGCAGCAAAGCGATAAGCCGCGTACACCATTTCGCATTCAAATTGGGAAATTCTCCTTTCAAAAACGAGAAAAAACCCAATCAAAATGAGAAAACCTTCAATAAATTGTGTTCCTATCATCCAATCACCTTCAGTATGTGATATTGTGTACAGAGCCGTAGACTTGTCGACTCTATGGCGCCTCAAATCTCTCCCTCGAAAGGAATAGACGGGGCGATGCGCCCTTCTCTTGAATGTTCTCTTTTTGATTGGAGTTTTCTCGTTTTGAATGGAGAATTTCTCAATTTGAATGCGAAATGGTGTACGAGTCGGCCTCGTTACATTCCATTAGAGTATGTTTATTGCATGACTGCAATACGCTCCACCAGTATATTGGACCATGTCAGATTTGTTGCTAACCAGTTCCACCCCATTTTCCAAAGCAGTTTTCCCATCTCAGTCGAGTATTGAAACATGAACCAACACGAACCACCAAAATAGTAGAAATTTCAAATACATGGCGTGTTTCTTCTCATCCTCTTCATTTGGCTCTCCTTTGTTTTCGGTCAGTGGTCGAACTTGAACGCGGCCTTATCATAGAACTTCTGATGAGTACTGGCAGCTACAGTATGTATATACTCGTCTTGCGTCCACGAATACATAACAAAGAAGTCGATTTTGGCACGTCGACCAGTCTCCTCATTTCCCTTCCCAAGTGACAGCGAGGAGCAAAACCACAAATCTGTCATCAGCCTTGCGTTGTGCGTAGAGAGCGCTTATCAACATTGTGGCGGCGTTGGTATTATTAAAGCCACCCAGACAAAACACGAACGGCTGTTTATTCTCAGTATGAGGCAATGAAAATCCTTGCACATCGGCAATGGCTCCATGCTGCATAGTTCCCATATCCAGGCAAGAGATCACATGGTCACTCACATTAAGTCCAAATGACACGCATTATCTGGCGATTCAAGGATGCTGCAAAATTTAAGGTAGACACGGACTCGCTGGTGCCAGGGGGGGGCTGCAATGAATCCTCGTTCAATCACATCTTCCAAAACTCCCCATAGTTCATGCACTTGAGGACGACTATACAGTATCAAGTCAACTTCCGAAAACAACCCACACGCCTTCAGCAATGTTTTTGGTAGCGCCACATAGGCCATAGTCTTGATGTCGCCGCAGCACAACCTCCCAGGTTTCATCATTAATCAAACGAGACCATTTATTTGACGGAATCACCACCAGCATGTTCACAGGGTCTTTTCAATTTGCTTCCTCGACTTCATCCACTTCGCCTAGATCCTCATTCGACACCCCCAACGTGTCGTACCCTCCTTGTGGAACAATCAGCTCCTCGAGGCCCGTGGCATCACTCACACCTATATTGCGTCGTTTTCTGTCATCCTTTTTCGCCAAGAAAAGCCGCAATGTATCTGATTTCCCCTGGAGTGTGTACGGCATCGCCGCCTTGATCGTCATTTATCTGAGCAACAGGCCTGTTCGGGTCGATGTCGACGGAAAACACTCGTTCCGTTTCACTAACAATAGCACAGAATAGCGTAACCATCCTTCGGAATGAGAGAAAAAGTGCTATGCGAATCCGCGTGCAAAGACAATAGGTGATGCGATTGATTGTCAGCGACTCGGGGTGCTTAAAAGTAAAAAAAATGCAGTTGTATTCTGCCATAATGCAGAACGGGACGAATTAGTACTGGTTATAGTAGTAGTTGATAAACACTCGAGAATACACTCAATAAAAACAAAATGACAGGTGCCTCTTGAAAACACCTCGAGTTGAAGTTGTCAGCCAATCACAGCACTCAATTAATTTGAGAGCTATTAGTTTTGTGAGCAGAAATTGTCAGAATGTGCGTTTTTAATTAAGTCGTTCTGATCGCTTCGCTAACGCAGCAAACACAGACTGAGGTTGTGCCAACAACGTCATTGGAGAATCGAACTCCGCCACGCGACCTCCATCCATCACGGCGATCTTGTCGCAATGCATGATCGTGTTGATGCGGTGCGCGATGATCAGCACTGTCTTGTCCTGGAATGTCTCCTTTATAGTAGTCTGGATGAGTGCGTCCGTAGCTGTATCCACATTGGCCGTAGCCTCGTCTAGCACCACCACTTTGCTGTCCTTGAGCAGTGCGCGGCCGATACAGAT
>QOKR01000937.1:0-18088 GCA_016880985.1 Phytophthora idaei
CTGCTTGCAGGAGAACTGACCGTCGCCACAGTCTGTGAAGAAGAAGCTTGAGATAGCGCGGGAGTTGGACATGGCACTTGTCGAAATCAAGAATGAGCATGTTGAGATGACCGTGCGAGGAGTTTGGTCGCTCTCACTCTTGGTCGCGCTCACTCGAACCAGTCGTTTGATCTGGGCTTTGTAGTCCACCAGCTCGTGTTCATCGCTTTTTACGGTGGGATAAAAACTCAATATACTTATTACGGGGCCAATTGCATATTTTACGGACATCTGTACTTCCCAATAATCCGTAACTCCGTCAATATAATGCTAAAATTATTATATTGTAATTATTTTTTCCGAGCTATGTTTCCTTGTAATAGGATCGTGCGTCACCACATCCGCCATCGCGTCCGCAGACTGCAGCCTATTGAGTCTGCCATGGCGGGCAGCCACATGTGCAGCTATTCCAGCTGCAATTCCAGTTCTCCCTTCGCCTCCCTGCTTTATGGCTTCCCTTTTCGGGATGTCTGGTGTCAGGCTCAGAAGCGATATTATTGGTGTTATCCGCGCTATTAATAGTGAAGTCAATGTCGATCGCGACGAAAGTAGCCACGAGCAAAGTGAGGAAGAAGGTGAGGCGCATTGCTGAATTTGTCGACGCAACTTGGGCACGCAGCGGGGTTTTCGATGAGCGGCTGCGAGTTGATTCCGAAATGGGATTCGAGTCGATTATCATGGGCAAAATTGTTGCCACGTTCTCCGACGAGAAGTAGCACGAGCTGCTGCATGAAAGACCACAACGGGATAGTAAGTTTACGTACACCGCAATCCTGCATCATGACCACTTTCTACAGCGCACACAATTACTGTATTCTCGCATCTTTAACCGGGTTACGGTAGATGCTTCTTACTGCTCAGCAACAAACGTCAAGCTTGCCAACTTCTCACTGAACGCCCACAACTTCTTCCCAGCAGACTCAGACTTACAGAGTTTCGCCGCTTCATGGCGAGCCGGTGATCCCGTGCTCCTGTCTTTCGGTCCGATATAGTCCTCACCCACTACCTCGTTTCCAGCAGCAGCGTACAGCGTCTGCATGGCTCCCATTACCGGACTCTTCCCTCCAGGTAGCAGCGTCATGAATTTAATCACCAACCAGTAGAGCCAATTGTTGTTGGCCGCCGCCATGTTCGCCCCCAAGTTTGTCGCCACGTACCCTGGGTGACATGACACCGCTGTGACGTTCTCGATCCCCGCAGCTTTGACACGTTGGTCCAGCTCCACCGTAAATAAAATATTGCATAACTTGGTCTCCCCGTATGTCTGTACCTGACCGAACTTGTCCTCACTGGTGACCATGATCTCGTCTTCGTTAAAGCTCGCCTCCCCTCTCTTATGGAGTCCGCTACTGACATTGACGATCCGTGCAGCCGTACTTTGCTTTAAGAGCTCGAACAACAGAGCGGTCAGTGCGAAGTGGCCCAAGTGGTTCGTTGCGAATAGCCGCTCGTATCCGTCCACCGACAGCGCGTAGCTCCCACCCATGACCCCAGCATTGTTGATGAGCAGGTCCAGTCGATCATGACCCCGTTTGAACGACTCTGCGAACTTACGAACGCTCTTGAGATCGCTCACGTCCAGCTGCAAGAACTGAACGGACCCACGTTCTGGTTCGGTACCCAGGAGTTCGTTTAGCGTGGCAACAGCAGCGAGCCCTTTGGCTTCATCTCGACAGGCCAGTACAACGTGGGCCCCTTTGCGTGCCAGTTGCAACGCCGTCTCGTGCCCGGAGTTGGCCCCCGTGACTACTGCCACCTTGCCCTTGAGCGAGGGGATCCGGGAGACATCCCAGTCGTCGGGGATGGCAGGAAGAACGTCACACATAATGATTGAAAGGACTCGGAATGGATCGGACGTTGTGTACAAGACACAGGTTCTTATTTTGTAGCGATCATTACGGGACGAAGAGCAAAGTTGGGCTTAGATTCGGGGACTAGCGTTGAGGTTTTAATCAGTAAAGGCGCACCCGTGAGGAAAGGGTGAACTGCGTCCAAGCGGCACAATATCAGCGAAGAGGCTGTACCAAGAATCTGTGACGCGCGCCAAAGTGGAACAGCCACTTCAAGCGGTGGCTGTCCCAACAACAAGGACTTGGATGGCTGCTAGCCATCAGCGCATGCACACCAGTCATCGTTAGCTTTAGGCCCCGAACTAGAAGCTCAGTTTAACCAACATGAATTTACTCAGTTCTCATTTTACCAACTACTACGAATATCACCAAGCAACTGGTGACATGGCGTTGGCATGGATGACGACGTGCCATGCTCTGAATACGAGTTTGATCGCTCGTGTTCTGGGGACGAGCTACGAGCGGCTTGTTGGCTGCAGTGTAGAATAGTCATCGGCCACAGTCTCCCGCATACGAAAGGAATGAACAAACTTGTCTCGTCGCACAGAAAACAATGCATGCACTTGTGATAAATTTTCCACGCGTCGCGTACTGCAAACCAAGCAACGAAGACTAACTAACTTATAGATAACTTGCATCTCAGGTCGGTCGTCGTCGTCGTGCTTACCAGCCAGCACATACCACCTTACTTAACCACCTCAAATTTGAGGTGAGTGAGCTTCTCACTAAACGCCCAAAGCTTGGCGGCCGCAGTTTCGGACTTGCTCAGGGCCGACGGATCCTCACGAATGGGCGAGCCATAGCACTCCAAGTACTTTGGTCCGTAATAGTCACCACCCTTAACGTCGTCAGCCGTAGCAGCGTACAGGATTGGCAGTGCTCCCTTCTCCGCACTTTGTGGCGGCGCGACCGCGACCGTGCGGAAAACCAACCACCAGAACCAACTATCCCGATTGGTAGCTGCACCCTTCTTCATAATCTTGGTATCGCAGTATCCAGGGTGGGCTGCTGCAGTGGTAACGTTGTTAGTCCCCGCAGCTTTCAGTCGACGGTCGAGCTCCAGCATGAAGAGAAGGTTGCAGAGCTTCGAGACACAGTACGTCGTGATCTGTCCGTATTCTTTCTCGTTGTTGGCCATAATACTGTCCTCGTCGAAGACAAAGTACGCGTGGCGATGCAGCAGACTGCTAACGGTGACAACGCGAGATATTTCGCTCTTCTTTAGCTGATCAAAGAGCTGCGCTGTTAACGCGAAATGACCGAGATAGTCAGTGGCGAACTGCAGTTCGTATCCGTCTACGGTCTTAGTGTACGTGCCCCCAACAATCCCGGCGTTGTTGACGAGCAGATCCAATCGAGGGTGCATCTTCTTGAACGTCTCACAGAATTTGTGAACGCTGCTTAAGTCACCAATGTCGACTAGCACGAGCTTGACAGTGCCATGATCAGGTACAGATCTGATGTACTCTCGAATGTCAGCCTCCACCTTGAGACCACGCTCTCTGTTGCGGCAGGTAAGCACCACGTGCGCTCCTTTGCGAGCCAACGCCAGCGCAGTGATGAAGCCGATACCCAAATTGCCACCCGTGACGATCACGATCTTGTTCTTTTGCGACGGAATGTGCGTCGCGTTCCAGTTTCTAGGGACTTCAGGCTGGGACGTCGTGCTCTTACTGGAATTCCCACCCATAGCTGCTGACGCAAGACGAAAAATGGTGAGATATGGATCGGATGCAAGAACTCGGATTGGGACGAAGGCATTGAGAAAAAACACTCTTTCTCAAAAGATCAACACGTTCAACCAACGGGAATCACACCACAGATTTGCTGAAAATGGATCGTGAGTTGAAGAAGAAGAAAAATGATCACCTCCTATGATTTTTAGCCTCATTCCCAAGAAGAATTTTCAGGTATTCGTCGCAGCCCCCCTATATTTCTTGATGTCGAAGGACAGATGTGTAAGTCTCTCACTAAGAGTCCACAGCTTTTTCGCACCCGATTCCGACTTGCTCTGTTCGGACAGGTCCTCACGTGCAGGATATCCAAACGTCTTGAAGTGTTTGGGTCCGAAGAAGTCGCCGCCCTCAACTGAACTTCCAGTAGCAGCATACAACGTCGGCAGCGTTCCCATCGGGCAGCTCTGACGCGGAGCCAAGTCCATCACCAGACCACTTAAAAAGTAGGATTTGTCACTTTTCCCACTTTTTGCTTAAAAGTGACCGATTTGACAAACAGGATGTGGGAAAAGTGGACATCACCTTGTAAATTGAGTTGTTGTCAGCTACCTACTTAGCTAAAGAAGACAGACGCTTCCATGCAAGATGCCTTCTAATGCAAGATCAGTAAGAGAAGTTATCTTGTCCGTCTTCGCGCATCCTATCAGCGAGAAGTCTGCCTCGACGGTGGCAGTATTGGGGAACACCGTGGCAAGGCCGCCACAAAAGCTTGCCAGTGTTGGGTATAGTGTAGCGGCGTCACCAAGTTGCCACATTTCCTTAAAACTGGCTAGCCGGTGGTCAAAGCTGTCAATTTTGGCGGCTATCGGCTTCTTCGTGTCATAGTCGCGACAGAGTCTCTTAAATTCTTGTCCGATCTTGTCAATTCCGGCTTCTCCATAGTTTTGAACAACTCTATCACGATTACTGTCGATTGTGGCTGAAAGTTCTACAAGTGTTGTTGCCACGAGCTCTTTTGGCGTAACCAGAGGAGTAGCTTCTGCTGTTTGAGTAAGGGTGTGAATGCTTGAGATGGCTAGGATGTACATCCGCGCCACAGCGGTTACCACAGTTTCCCGTTGGACCTTCGTAAGCGACTGCATATTTTTGCAGACCCAAAGATCCAAGTTCATCACGTACTTTTCCGCAGCCAGATGTGATATGGCAAAGCTACCGTTGACTTCGTGTTTGTCGGGGTCCAGTGCCTTGATATCCGCTGTGGACATTGGATCCACAGCACCGCACATGTTGACCGGCCTTGTAGTGAGACCGTCAAATCTATCTTCCTGTTGCTTAACCAGTGTCGACAACCCTTGCAATGACACGAAGACTGCATTCGTTTCACGTCCTACTTCACGGAGCGCGTACAAAAATATCCACCACACCAAGTTCGGAGCACACAACGCCTCCTTCTCCGTTAAATACGCACGGACTCTGATTCCATTGTCGCAGAGCCATTCTGCTACGCTACACATTGAAAGCCATCTCGTACGTGCAACTTGGACAAGTTGTTTGCATTTCTGCTATCAGATTTTGCTGCCGTCGAAGAAATCCAATCAGAGTGGTAAGCTTCGTCAGATACAATTCGCTGAGCCTGCTCAAAATCAATTTGCATCTTCAAATCGAGTTGGTGCAACCCGCACCAAACTCGGGTTACTTTATGGACGACTTCCTCTTCCAACAGAGTGGCAAGACCACTGACATGTCCAAGCATTGTCGGAGCCCCATCGGTAGCGACCCCCAAGAGCTGGTGTCGCCAGTGCGGTACCAACGCATTCAAAAATGCTTGAACAACAGGAAAAAAAAAATGTTTGCTGCTGTGTGTCGTTCAAACATTGGTATTGCAAGTAGATGGAAATTGTGAGCACCTCCACTTTTCTAAAATCTGCAACGAACATCCACATAGGACTTGCCCATATGAGTTCCACAGTCAAGAGCGATCGAAAATGTCAATGCGTTGGCTAGATAGTGTGCCAGTTGCTGTAGAGATACCGCACAGAGAACACGCGCATAGCGGGCAACGACCCCTTCACTACATCCACCATATCGACCAATGCCCGTTTCCTCCATCGTGTCGGCCATCAGATTCGAGACCATGCGAAAGGAAGCTCCGCGGCCCAGAAAGCGAACACAAAGACGAAATCTTGAGGGCCGCTTTTCAGTCACTTTGTATACTTCACCTTCTCGTACGAAACACGCCATTGATCTAGTGAGCGTAATTCCATTGATATCATCAGGGTGAAAAAGAAGACCTCCGATAATCACGTCCACAATGCAGGGCTCACGGTAAAGGCGAGTGTGTCATCCGACTTAAATACAGACTCGAGCTTCTCGATGTGCGGTACAGACACCGCCCGAAAGAACTGCTCGCGTTCTTCAGATGAAGGGAGACGCGAGTAGGTAGACCACTTCGCAGAATGTTGCCCTTTCAGATGCTTCTCGTACAAATCAGTGCGAAAGCAGTTAAAAAACTTTGGGGTTCCAATTGACGCCTTGGAGCTGTTGTGTGTGTTTTCCCTCCCGAACGTAATGCAGAACCTACAGGCCGCTGATTCGACTTCACTTGTAGCCGAGTTACGTGCTCCAACCTTTAGCCCGTAGACAGTGAGGTGTTTTTCCAAGAACTTCGCTCCTTTTTTTGCTGTTTTTGCGCCGCGTCGGATTTTTTCCGTCGAGCTTGGTCTGTGTCATGCCTTTTTTCATTGCTTCCGGCAAACGCGGGACTGTTAAGAGGAGGGTGTGTTCGTATGACTTGGTAAAAGGTAGAGTGAGCGGTAGCAGCAAGTGTTTTGCCATCCAGAATTCCACTACTGACAGGACTTTGGTATCCATCTCCTTGTTCATCAAAAGCAGCTGAAAGATGCAACCCACCAAGGTCAATGGCCTCCGTCTACTTTGAGTTAAACACATGACCCTACCATCAGGATTGGTTCCACTTTTTGGAAATTCTGCTGGTCACCAGGAAGTAGGAAAAGCGAGAAGAAAAAAAATCCCACTTTTGAAGTGGTCTGCCCATCACCTTAAACGCCAGCCACCACAGCCAGCTCTCGCTGTTAGCCGTAGATGCCGTCGCCAGGTTCGTCGCCGTGAGACCAGGGTGGCACGCTGCTGCGGTGACACCCTCAATGCCCGCTGCTTTGATCCGACGAGCCAACTCGTTAGTGAACAGGATGTTACTCAACTTGGTGACGCCGTAGTTGTCCATCTCCCGGTACTTGTCCTCACTGGTCATCATGATCTCGTCTTCGTTCCACGTCGGGGCCGACCGGTGCACGATGCTACTGACGTTCACGATACGCGATGGGGTGCTTTGCTGTAGCAGTGGGAACATCTGAGCCGTCAGAGCAAAGTGGCCCAAGTGGTTGGTAGCGAACTGTCGTTCGTAGCCGTCTACCGAAAGTCCCCACGCTCCGCCCATGATACCAGCATTATTGATGAGCAGATCCAGGCGAGTATGGCTCTTCTTGAAGTCTTCCGAGAACTTTTTGACGCTGCTGAGGTCACCCAAGTCCAACTTGGCGAACTCCACTTTACCAGCTTCAGGGGTGGACGACAAGGCCTCACGGAGGTTGGCTTCCGCTTCACGACCACGTTCTTCGCTGCGGCAGGCCAGAACCACGTGAGCTCCCTTACGAGCAAGCTCCAGAGCGGTCTCGTAGCCGATTCCGGAGTTGGCGCCCGTGACGATAGCGACTCTCCCCTGTTGCGACGCGATCTGCGAGGCGTCCCATTTGTCGGGCACCGGCGGGCGAGAGCTCAAGTCGGACATCACGGTGGTCTGTTTCTTTGGCGGCGAGTTTTCGAGTGGCCCTTGTCGGGGTCCCCGCGGCTTTCTTCAACCGATCTGTTCATAGATAGACGCGTCTCTTTATCCTCAAAGTCGTGACCATGGGCAACCGCAGCAGCGTTCCAAGTGACGAGCGCCCTCAGGTGCCGGACAACTGGAACGCCTCGCAGATTGCGTCTCAAAAGGGCAAGACCGTCATCGTCACGGGAGCCAACTCAGGCATCGGCTACGAGGCTGCTCTCGAGCTCGCGCGCAAGGGGGCACATGTAATCCTAGCCTGTCGTAATGAAGGGCGAGGCAAGGAGGCTGAGAAGAGGCTTCGTGAAGCTCTGGAGTCCACTCATGACGCTGGCAACATCGAGTTCATGATGCTGGATGTGAGTGACTTAGGCAGCGTCAACAAGTTCGCGGACGAATTCAAGGCGACCCACGACCGACTCGATCTGTTGATCAACAACGCCGGAGTCATGGCCGTGCCGTACGCCAAGACGGTGGACGGCTATGAACGCCAGTTCGCCACAAACCACTTGGGCCATTTCGCGCTCACAGCGCATCTATTCCCGCTGCTGAAGCAGAATACACCGTCTCGCGTGGTGAATGTGAGCAGTCTTGCTCACTGGAGTGCCAAACTAGAACACTTTACTTCTGAATCCCCCATCATGCGGGCTAATGATAAAGGTTACAGCCCCTCGGGGGTGTATGAGGAGACAAAGCTGAGCAACTTGTTGTTCACGTTCGAGTTGACGCGACGCCTGAAGGCTCAGAACGTGTCTGGTGTCACCTCTGTAGCTTGTCACCCGGGGTTTACAGCCACGAATCTGATGGCCCCTCCTGCGTCGGAAGGGGGTTGGCTCGTCCGTCTCTTCTGGCGCATCATTGGGATTCTACCGGTTCTCCAGGATGCCCCTACCGGCGCGCTCCCCACTCTGTACGCCGCCACTGGAAATGACGTTGAGAGCAGCGACTACTACGGACCGGGCAATTACTTTGAGATCTGGGGCCCCCCGAAGCGCGTCCAGGCCAAGGACTCTGCTCACGACGACGACGCTGCTCAGAACTTGTGGGAAGAGAGCGAGCGTCTCGCTAAGCTCAAGTTCGATGTGAAGGCTTAGTCGATCGCATACTACTAAAAAGATGGCATACTTGAAATTTCAACAGGACAAAACAACAACACCAGTACAGCGAGGCAAACTGGACTGGCATGGAAAAAGGGTTAAAAGAGGAATCGCGAGATCTACGTTTAAAGTCTATTTTCCCACAAGGAAGTTGAAGATGTCGCCATCTTGGCAGATGTAGTCCTTGCCTTCCGAGCGTAGCAGACCCTTCTCCTTGGCCGCACGCATACTGCCAGTCTTCACAAAGTCCTCGTATCCGACAGTCTCTGCACGAATGAGCAACTTCTCAAAGTCCGAGTGGATCACACCAGCCGCCACAGCTGCAGTCGATCCGGCCAGCACATTCCAAGCGCGCGCCTCCTTCTCACCAACAGTGTAGTAGGTCTGCAGCTGTAGCAGCTCCTGGCTGGCACGGATGACTTTCGTTAAACCGGTCTCGTTCAAACCGCTCTCATTCAGGTACTCGAGCTGACTTTCGTCGTCTTCGAAAGACGCAGCAGCTTCCTCCAAAGAGCCCGACACCGTCAAGCAGACGCTTCCCTCCGCCTCAACACGCTCACGCACCGCCTCTGTCATGTCGTTGCCCGTAGCCGCATCCTCCTCAGATACATTGCACAAGTACAGCGCCTTCTTGGCTGTCAGCAGCTGCAGACACTCGAACTGCAGTTGTTCGTCTGGCTTCTCGAACGTCATTCCTTCGGCCAGGTTTCCATCTTCCAGATGAGGCTGCAAACGCTTCAGAACCTCGATCAAAGACGGAATCGTCGGGTCTGTTGATCTGCCCCCAGAACAAAACACAAGTCAATAAAAATGAGCTCCCAATTCACACCTCACACAAAAATCACGCACTTCTTCTTCTTTGCCAGATTGGTCAACCGCTTCTCCACCGTCTGCAAGTCGGCAAGGATCAGCTCGGTACGAATTGTCTCCAAGTCACGAATTGGGTCCACCGACTCGTCCACATGGAGGATGTTGGTGTCCTCGAAACAGCGCACGACGTGGGCGATCACCGCCACCTGCCGAATGTTGTCCAGGAACTTGTTACCTGTCATCCAGTCACCATGTCTGTCAAAGTATAATCAGTTGCCTGACATTGCAGTTGCAACGTACCGAGTCCTTCGCCGTGCGAAGCGCCACGCACCAGTCCAGCGATGTCAACGAATTCCAGCTGCCAATTGACAAATGTAAAGCGTTCGCAGTCAGTTAATGCGAATTTCGCACTGCTAATTACAGGATCAGTCCCGACCTGCGTCTCGATCACGCGCTTGGACTTCTCCACCTCCGCCAGGTGCCGCACACGCCCGTCAGGCACAGCCACGCGAGCCACGTTCGGGTCGATTGTGCAGAACGGATAGTTGGCGGCCTGGGCTACCTCGGTCTTGGTCAGCGCATTGAACAGTGTGGACTTGCCTATATTGGGCATGCCCACGATGCCCACGGACCGCTGGAAACCGCGGCAGCCCGAAGGTGTGCGGGTCACAACGCGACGAATGTGCAGCATGCTGGGCCACAAATTGTTGCTGCGCGATTTTGGTGTACTTAATCCTTTAACCAGCCCTTTAACCCTTTGAAGTACCTAATTCGAAATTTGGAACGCACCACAAAGTTTGCCAGATTAACTGTGGGTTTGTACTGGGGATTTGTAAGAAGATGGATACATTTGAACAACAAGATAAAATTGGAGTGAACATCAAGTGTATTACATGTAAAATATAACTCGACTATTTATCGTGTGAAATACTACGTAGTATTTAATTAAGTACTTCGAAGTATGTAGCTATCACGGGGTTTCAGCTAGTAGCTTTAGCTTAGAACGAGGTGACCGTGATACTCTGCTCCAAAGTATAGGTCTGGCCGGCCGGAAGGGGTTGCTTGACGCTGACACGACCAGGTTCGACGCAGATCATGTTAATGTGCTCCTCGTCACCGAAGTCCTCCAGCTTCTTGGCACGCTCGGCACCAGGGTTCCACACCACGGCGTCGGTCTTGGTCTTGATCGCCTTCTGACCATTTTTACCGGTGATGAAACCCTTCTTCTGGACGGTCACGGAGCGGTCTTTGGTGTTGACGCCCTTGATGGTTGCGACGATCTTGTCCGGGGCGTCCAGGTACGTGTTGCCGGTCTGCGCCGTGGAGTTGGTGATGCTGATGGACTGGCGCGTCTCCGTTTTGTTTACCTTGGCCACCTGGTCGAAGTAGTCGACGCCCTTGAGGCCCGATACCGTTACACCTCCGTTACGGGAGTCGTCCACCCACAGGTAGTTGTGCAGTAGTGTGTGGAACTCGATCTGCTCCGTGTGCGTGTTGTGCACGCGCAACGCCGTCTTAAGCTGGTTAGCATACAGCTTCACCTCGTACTCGAGCTTGAACTCCACAGGCCACATCTGTCGGGTCGAGTTGCTCGCCTCCATGGTGAACTTAGCCACGCTGGGGCGGTTCTTGTCAGTAGCCTCCTTGTTGCTAGCCAGGGTCCAGTTGGTGATGCGAGCGAAGCCGTGGTTGGGGAAACCGGGAGCGCTACCAAAGTTAGGAAACACCACGGGAATGCCGCCACGAATGGGGTTCACGCCATCCATGAACGAGTCCTTCGACATGAAGATTACATCAAAATTCGGGTCCATCGCGGCACGGAACGACTTGACGTGCGCACCGAAAAGGAACACCTCGGCGCTGGAGCCGTGCGGGTGCGAAAGCTTGACAGTCTCCAGTTCACCATTCGCGGAAGTCAGCGACGCTAGCAAAGTCGACACGAAGACTGCAGTCTTGGACACGAACGAGTTAACCATCGTGGAGGCGGCACGACGTCGAGGTCGGAGTTGCTTCGAGGGGATTAAACGCAGAATGAAAACTTTAATCTAAGAGCACCATGGCGACTTCCCATGACAAAGCGTATGGCAGGACGAAGGCAGATCATGAGATATCATCAGGAAAAGCGTATGGGCAGGAGGAAACTTCGTACTATCGCCAGCTGGACTATCTGTCGGTGGTCGTGTACAGGTTCGTAAAGAAAATGGGAAGGTTGAGCAAACAAAAGGTCATCATCACTGTTATTGATGATTAATCTGTTTGTAATTTATTACTAGGATACAGTAGACTACAGTCCGTAGCAATGAAACCTCTTCCTGTTTAACGTTACAGCTATGGACTGGGTTGCCTTCCAAGTACATGTAATGGAAGTACTTGTCGGCGCGGATGCAGTGCAAATTAAAAGGCGGGGACACCTCGGACAGAGTGTTGGCGTCTTCGCCTTCTCACTTAGTCATTCGAACGATCCGCTGACGGTAGAAATTGTCATGCAGCGTCGCCGGACGTCCATTCTTCCTGTGAAACAGCACTTGCTCCTTGTGCAGTCGGTCCATCTTGTCTAAGTACACTTTGGCAGCATGGCAGACGTTGCGCAGCTCACTACTATCCAGCTGTTCCGCCACAACTTCTTCACGCTTCAAGATCCTCCTGGCCCGCTTAAACTTGCCCAACTGCAGCGCATTGTACATCAGATTCACCCTGCACTTGCTCTCCAGCACCGGGTCCTTGAGTCCCATAGAAATCCCGATCTGCAGCTTGGCCAACAACGTTGACTGACTCAAATGGCGGCACAGAAAGTGTCCGCCTCCCAGGGTGGAGATGTAGGCATTGGCCGTCACCAGTGCCACGACGGCGTTGACGAACCCAACGGCACGTCTCGCCGACGCCATATACAGCGGCAGCAGCTGTCTAGGGTGGTACGTGACTAACACGCACACTCTCCAGCTGCCGACAGTGTCCGCCATGGCATAGCCCGCGACAGCATCTTCCCATTGCGTAAACGTTTTCAATGCCGACGCCTGAATGGCCTGCTTGGTGCTGAATGTAGCTAACAGCGCCAGCAGCTGCCGCGTCTCGTCCGGATACGATGCTGAGCCTTCGGACGAGAGCAGGAAGGCCACGAACTGGAAAACCTCTGCGTCTGCGATGGCCACGCTGCCGTAGGCTACGCGAGTTACTTGGGCGGATGCTGAAGAGAACGTGGATGTAGACGCGGCGCGTTTCAACGCTCGCAATGCCCTCCGTTCCTGCAGCGGCGCCTCGAACGCCACGACGCAGTGGCGCAATCCTACCGCGATACTCGCTGTCATGCTCCTGAAATGACCGTTTACAGTATTCGTAGAAAGTTTTTGCATCCGATGAAAGCACGGATTGGTTGAAAAGACGCGTGAGACGTCGTGCATTTTAGTTGAAATGAAATGAATTTTATCCAATGGTATACGTCGATCTTGAAACGACGCGTCCTCAGGATATTCCCACACTAAGACCATGTCCCTGTTCCAGGTGCGCGAGTGGTGGGCTGCCAAGGGCGAGCATGATGAGGAGTACACACCCGGCGCGCTGGTGGTGGGCAATGTAGACAATGATGCCTCCGGACATGGTAATTGTCGCCTCGTTCGTGGGTCGCATACTGATTATTGACACCCTGGTTGCTGGAATTCCATTCGACAGTGAAAATCGTTACGGGCAGCTTGAACGGCGTGTTGCGCGTGTATTGCCCAACACAAAGCGAATTCCGTATCGAGCACCTGCTGCTGGAGGAGAACATTCAACGCCCCATTTTGCAGTTGGCTCTTGGTTACTTTATTCCGTGAGTTGTGATGTCTAGACTGAAATTATTGAAAAGCTATTGACCACTAGCGTTTTGCTTATGACAGCAACCAGCGCGTTTTGGCGCTCGCTATCCTTCAGCCGAGACGGATCGGTGTCTATGTGGTGGAGGGCGTGGGCGGGACCGGCATGGCGGCCAATTACTTCAAGATCACGCTGCGATACGAACATCTACTGGGCATCGACGGCGAGCATTTTACAGCTTACAACTTTATCTACGGATCTTTTGGATCACCTAGCTCGAACTCTGGGGGAGGAGCACATCCGCGATCGGAGCGTGATCATCTGTGCGTGCAGTCGCTGGATGGTCGACTGCAGTTCTTCGAACAAGACAGGTTTGCATTTTTACAGCCACTCAACAACAACTTCCTTCCAGGAGCGATATGTTATGCGGCCGGTATGGACGCTGTAATTGCTGCCACATCAGATTTACAGCTTGAGTGCTACCGTTATCAAGTTCTGGCATCGGCGTCGCTAAAGCAGAAAAGAAATGCTTTAGACGAAGACAGCAAGGAAGACCGACAGAAAGATGCCGCATCGGCATCAGTGCACTGCGACTGGAAGATAAATATTGGAGAAGTCATTTTGGATATCTGCGTGGCTCGGACGTCATACCAGGAATCAGCTACGAGTTTTGACATCCTGGTACTTGGCGAATTTACGTTGTTCGGCATCAAACCGCAGGGAGAGGTGTATCTGCAGAAGCGGCTGGGTTTCCACCCGTCGGCATTTATCCCTTTTCGACGGTATGCGTCACCTACTGAGAGAGTATCACAGTGTACAACCGGAATGGAGAACCTTCTCATTGCCAGCCACACGAAAGTCTGGAGTATCTTCAAGGAAAAGACCCTCATTTGGTCTGCTTGCGCGTCAACAGTCCCTGTGGCGCTCCAAGTCGCCGAATTTGGCGGCATCGACGGAATGATCGTGAGCCTGGACTCGGACGGAGCGCTAGGTGTGAACTACATGGGCACAGACCCGCCGTCTTCCGCTGTTGTCGCGCCAGACACGAAAGAAATCAACTACGAAGAAATGGATGAGGAGCACCGACAACTACTGAATGTCATACGCCGTGCACAGGGCGAACGGCGGACGGAGCCTAAAGATCGCGTGTTGATTCGAGCGCAGGTGCCAGCGATCCTGGATGCTCTACCGGATCGTAGCGATGACTTCAACCGCGGTGGAGGAAGCTCAGCACAAGACCCTACCGGTAAGAATACGCACTTGACCATGCGCGTATATGTCACGTACACTGGTGCAACGCGTGTCTCCAATGTGACGTTGTCGGTGTCAACACCCGAGAATGTGGTGACAAGCGACTCCTCTTTCGTGATCGGGAGTATCGATGGCAAGGCATCTACGCCGCTTATAATTCCGGTTATGTTGCGTCCGAGTTCTGAAGCCATGCCTACGTCGCTCTCCGTTACAATTTCTGCGTCGTATACACTCGAGACAGGACAGCCGCGAGTCTCGCAGTGTGTAGTGAAGCTCCCCATGTGCATGGCATGCCGTCTCGTACCTCCCGTCAAGTCCAGTACCTTCAAGTTCACGCTGGAAACGAACCAGGAGCCACTTGAGCTTGCCAGCTTGTTTGAAGACATGCTTCATCAGCCAAGTTGCACGCCTGAGTGGGCGAAGCAGGTTGTGGCGGGTGGTTCCGGCACAAATGTACTGAGCTTTCAGTACTATAACGGCGTAGAGGCGACGATTCTTGTATCGAAGAACGCCGGACGCTATCGTATCCAGTCTAACGAGCTCGAGGCGCTTTGGATGGTATCGCAGGAGCTGGTGGCACGACTTCGTGCCTTCTTTGAGGGCCGAGAGCAACACAGTGAGGCTAAGGGCAGCGACTCTGGAACTTCCACGGCGCTCGAGGTGTTTTACCAAGAACCACTACCGCTAGCAGATTTCTTTGGCGCTATTGATGCACACTTCGCCCTACGGAAGGAGAAGCTCGAGCTTGCAGCGCAGTTGAACGACCGAGCGCACCAGTTCCGCGTCATTCAAAAGCGGCTATTGGTGCGCTACAAGGATCGCAGCCCCGCCGCTGTAAACTTCCTGGACGTGCTGCTACACGGCACGTACGACCAACTCATCTCGCTGTCGCACGCCATGGAGGCGGTGGAAGCCAAGCTGAAGCGCGCAGCCAACCGGTTGGCGTGCTGTGTGTCGCTCATCCTGATGCTCATTAAGTTCCGGTTCCATCTTAGCGATGAAGACGCACGGCTGCTAGAGGCGTATCTTTCTCCTGTTGTGAACGAGACGGCTGACAGCGGCGCCGTGGAGCAAGGCTGGGAGGAGCGGACAGACTGCGCCATGACAGAATCGTTGCGCACCGTGCTGGCCAAGCAGCCTCAAAACAAGGACGGCACATCTGCGGCCTCCGCTGTTTCGACGAGCGAGCTACAGATGCAGGAGGACACCAAGCGGCTCAAGAAACACATCACGATCGTGTGCGATCGCCTCGGCAAGGGTGCGTCTCTCGTGTCTAGCAATAACAACAAAACTGCCGCCACGACAGCAAGTGAGTCAAAAGCAGACTAGCCAGCGGCAGCTGTAGAGTGCATCACGACGGCAGACACAATATCAATTGGACTTAAAAATTGTATTGGTGAAGTTGAAGTTGGCTGATTGCCAATCACGTTCCCCATAGGCTTAAATGCCCTCCTTTTAATTACGTGATTGGTTGAAACACCCGCGAGTAACGGTGAGGCCAAATCTGTCAAACCTCCGAGATCTGATACTCAACCCAGTCGCCTTCCTCTTCTCGCAGCAGAGAGCGTCTGGCAGAGGTATCCTCAGCTTCTGGTCTTTCGTCTCTGAAAATGAGCGGCGCATTGAGTTCACTCTCTCTGTCCATCACTTTTCAATTCCCCCAGTGAGAGACCAAGATGAAGGCGGCGCTGCAACTTCTTGTGAGCTACGCGGCTGTGCTGGCGTCCGGCACCCGGCACGAGGACGCGTTAGTCAAGGATCTGCCAGGCCTGACCCGAGAGCTGTCGTTCAAGCACTACGCCGGCCACCTGCAGCTCAAGGAGGAGGAGAAGCTCTTCTACTGGTACACAGAGAGTCAGAACGATCCGGAGAACGACCCGATCGTGCTGTGGCTCAACGGCGGCCCGGGCTGCTCGTCGCTGGGCGGGTTGTTCACCGAGAACGGACCGTTCGTCGTGAGCGACGACCTGAGCATCAAGGTGAACCGCTACTCTTGGAACCGTAATGCCAACATGGTGTGGCTCGAATCGCCCGCTGGCGTGGGCTTCAGTGGCGATGTCGAAGGACCCAACTACTACAACGACGACATCGTCGCGGCCAAGACACGCGAGTTCCTCGATCTTTTCGTCAACAAGTTTAGCGAGCTCAAGAACCGCGAGTTCTACATTACGGGCGAGAGCTACGCTGGGATGTACATTCCGTACCTAGTGGACCGCTTGGTGGAGGAGCCGATCGAAGGCGTGAACCTCAAAGGATTCGCCATTGGAAACCCGTTCACCGACAATATCATTGACGGTAATGCCTACATCGACTACTACTACTCGCATGCGATGGTGTCGCTGGAAGCCTATGAGAAGATCAAGGTAATATGCGGTGCTCACATCGGCTGCCTCTTCGACGACACGCCGTGTCCTTCTGGGTGTGAAGCTTTGCTTGAGGAGGCTGAGGTTGGAGCTGGTGGCCTGGACCCATACTTCATCTACGGTGACATCTGCCTTATGGACAACACCCAGGCCAAGGCTCTGCGCAAGAGAGCGAAGCCGTCGGTTCAGATCTCGCCCACGCACCGTGGTGACATTGGCGCCTGTGCTGACACGCTCACCCACGTCTACTTGAACCTGCCGGAGGTGCAAGATGCTATTCATGTGACTGAAAGCATGGGCGGCAAACACGTTCAGTGGAAGGGCTGCAGTGACCCCGTTGGTGATCTGTACACGTCCAGTCCGTCGTCACTGCCCAAATACCACAACATCCTGGGCCGCAACCTCACGGCTCTTATCTATAGTGGTGATGCTGACTCTGTCGTGAACTTCATCGGCACTGAGCGATGGATCGGCGGTCAAGGACTCAAGCTGCGGATCACCCAGAAGTGGCGCGCATGGTTCGGCCCCGACAAGCAGCTGGCTGGCTACGTGCAGAAGTATGAGGGTCTGACGTTCAAGACCGTCAAGGGTGCTGGCCACATGGTGCCCGCAGTGCGTCCGCTGCACGGTCTCAACCTCTTCGAGTGCTTCGTGTTCGGTCAGGATGCCTGCAACAAGTTCGGGTACCCAGTGGACGACAACGAGATCGAGGCTGGACTGACGGTCGTTCAGCAGGTGGCGAATGCGAATATGGACTCCGACAACTCGCCCGGAGATCTCAAGACTGTCAACGGCAACGTCGCTCAGAATGAGTTTGGCTCATCGATGACAATCTGGCTCATCATGCCAGTAGCGTTTGCTGTGTTTGTGGCGGCCGCGGCCGTTGGCATGCGCAACGGTCGGAAGCGTGCACACTATCAGCGTCTGTACTCCAACGGTTACCAGACCGTGGTCTAAATGCGAAGCACACGTGTTCAGCTGCTATAATAGCGGCTATGACAGGGTTGAAGAGGCAGGAGTATTTGTCATTTTGAGAAAGTGGTAAAACGATTGACCCACATATGGATGAATATAGTCAAATCTCCGACCATACTTGTATTAACTATTGTTAATATTGGCCAATAGTCAGAAAGATTTGAATTAATTTGTCGTTTTGACGAATTATATCACTAAACGGTCGCTTTTTCAACCAATCAGTGGTCTCATTGATTTATGATGGCTACAGAGCCACAGGTCCGACATATCAAGTCGGAGAGACCAGCGAAGTTATTGATATCCCCCTACAGATCACAAGGCATTCGCATAAATCACTAATAACACTCAAGCTCCGACACCTCCGACCCCCGCTCCAAGATGAGTCTGAAAGACC
>QOKR01000938.1:0-18083 GCA_016880985.1 Phytophthora idaei
AGTAGGCGCGGGGCGCCCTACTGGTAGTGCAGTCACGCGTGTCTATAACGGACACGCGACACTGAAGACTGCAGCCCCTAGTGAGAGAGACCCTCACTGCAAGAAGCAAGATGACAAGCCAAATCTTGTCATCTTGAAAGTAAGGTCGAAGAGAGATGGCTCTCTTCGTGCGCTGGTAGACTCGGGCGCGTCGAACAACTTTGTTCGACAGCAACGTCTACCGAAGCTGAACTTCGAGGAAGTAGACACACCTCGAAGTGTGTTGGAAGTGCGGTTGGCAACGGGTGCCCCCGTGAGAACTGAGAAGCGCGTCGTACGCGTGCGGTTCTTGTACAAACACCGGGTGTTTGTGGAGAACCTTATCGTCTTAGACTTAGACGATAAGTTTGACTTGGTGTTGGGCATACCGTGGCTTGTACGGCATGATCCAGTGGTCAACTGGGAGAAGCGTACGCTTGTACGCTTCGGACGCAACGCGACAGAGAGCGATGGCCCTGTCAGTGTCGCGCATGCACCGCAAGGTGCATCCGATCACACCGTTGAGGCAGCACCGTGTGTTGCAGCCTCCGGTGCCCATACACAAGTCACAACGACTGAGGCAGTCGTTGAATCAGTCTCAAATCAGAAATCAGATTTGAGGTGCGTTCCTACTTTAATGTGCGTATCAACTCTGGGAGTTGATCGATTAAATATGGAAGAGACTTCAGCTACAAGCGGTAGCTGCAAGGTCGGCGTGTCAGCTCCGGGAGTTGACACGGACGTGATTTGTTCGAAAATCACGGAAGGCTCCGCCGCAAGGTGTCGAGGTGTCAACAGCGCATCAACTCCGGGAGTTGGTGACGCGGCAAGCAGTGTTGGCGGTTGCAAACGCCCAACACCGGAAAAGCTTGCGTGCTCGCGTGCGGCCGGGCTGCACGACGAAGCGAAATGCATTCAACCCGGCTTGATTATGCGCTTCCGCGGAAAGAATCCGCCGACGGTTACGAAATTAACGGAAACCCGTCCAAGGCCGGGCCTGGACGAGGAACAAGTGGAGCCGGGCTCCACAACAAGAAACGACAGCGCAAGCAACACAAGCTGCGCAAGTCTCGGTCCGGGACCGAGACGCTACAAGAGATGTCTGCCGGGCAGACATCGGACACGACGTCGAGTGTCGAGACGTTGAACGTCTTGACACAGACCCGTACTGGTCTCCAGTACCGGTCAATGGAAATGGAAAATCCTCCGACGAGTGCGTCGGAGTTGACGTCGCTTCCAGTCATGAGCTAGATGCGCTTCGCGAAGGACCTGTATGTGGTGAAGCACTTTCCGGAAAATGGAAGATGGGATATGACGAAAGTACGCTATTTCGAATTAGTGACATCACGGCCCAGAGAGTGGGATCAAGCTGGACGCCCGACACAACAATTCCGGATCCACGCGCCCAGTCCCAGGAGCTTGAGGGAATCGGAAGGGCCTCAAGATCTAAGGTCTCTGGTGAAGTACTTACGACATCGAAGATACGATCCAGACCGGGATCCATACCGGGATCTAGATGTGGGATCTAGGATCTACGATCCCGCAGCCTATGATCTATGATCTATGATCTACGATCTACGATCTACGATGGGAGCCATGATTTGGGATGGGCCGGTGCGATCCGACATGCGGTGATTACGCCACAGAGGTACAGATACCCGGTACCGGATGGCAGCTGAGTGATGGTGAAAGGTGAGGTATAGCGTGCAGACAGTCTGGCTTGGTTGTCAGAGTTCGGGATATAGGGAGACTGATTGGTATAGGAACTTAATCACAAATCAGACCGTATTTTGCATTGTACGACACAAGTCCCTTCCTGCATCGAAGAAACCGGAACGCTAAGGCTGCGCAAGGTGTCCGAAGGCTAAGTGGCATACAACTAGTGTTGGTAGTGGTACCAGGCTAATATATTACCCTGTTCAACACCACCTAGTGAGTTCCCTTACTCGTGCAAACCTGGATCAGCTGGATTTACTACTTGGCAAGAGGATCCCGTACGTCTCACAAACCCTCAAGATCCCGCTATAGGAAGCGGCAAGTACGACGAAAAGGAATCGAAGGAAAGGGTAACACACCCGCAAGGCTTCCTCGAGGCCAGTTCGCAGATCTCGGTCCCCAGATATCGCAAGATCGAATTATCGCTTGCGTCCCAACTATCGGACGCAGAGTGAAGATCTTCCACTACTGCTCCACTCCATCGCCAAGACACTCGATCTTCGCCACAGAACTCTTCGGAAGTTACCGAGAGTGCAGATTCCGCCCTACCGACGGGTACACAAGGTGAGGAAATCTCAACAGATCACGGATCATCGGGGGGGGGGGGCGTTGGTCGGTGTCTGGGCGCGGTGTGTGAGTGGCGATCGGCCTCAACCAGATTTTGGGCTGATTCCGCCACCCCACAGCGGGGTCGATGGTAAGGTTCTGGTTCTGGTCCAGCGAGGCGTCGGACGCGCGTCCAAACAGATACAACAGCATGCACACCAGGGCTATGTCTTGGTAGTCGCTTGAGGTAGACGCATTCTTTAACAAATAAAGCATCATCTTGCGTAAATCTGTCTTGGAGCATGGTGGCGCCTTGCTCACTCAAGCGTCTTCCCCATGCTGAGCAAATTTGCCTTGACAATGTGTCGTTACGTGGGGAAGAGCTCGAAACACTACATTTTAGTCTGCCTATAGTATTGCATGGCGGTATTCCGGGCAAGTTGTTTGTCCCTCTTACCTTCACTAAAGGCAATACACATACCAACATATCTAAAATATACACAAAGCACTTTCCACTCTCATCTTTCTCAATGCATCTCCTTACATACTCACCGTCTACAGACTCACTCTTCACAAAGGCCTTGAACGCCGCGATGGCGGTTGCCTGAGCCTGGCTTGTGTTTCCAGGCTTCATCTCTTCTAGCCCCATCCTTGCCGGATGTAAAGCAAGTATGCAAGTGATACGTTCATTACTTAAGTTTTGAATAAGCATACACATATTTCTCGTGTCCCTCCGACCTGATACGTCGGAATGGCTGGCCTAGATGACCCACCTACCCCTAATAATTGCTATTGGTTGAGATCCAAAATTAGTGCACTATGATTAGTCCAAATTAGTCAAAATGCTGTAATAGGCTGTTATGAGCCCTGAACAAAATATTACTAATAAACCTAAGTACGAATCCGCATTTAGGCGCATCATTCGAAAGAGGAGTTTTTTGTGCGTTTTTTGAGACCTTGAACGCTCTAAAAATGCGCAGTACTCGATGAGCTGTGGCCACCTGAAATTTGTTTTGTCTCTGTTTCCATGGTCTCAAATTTGCGATACATTTGGGATTTATTTTTTTTCGTTTTTGACATTTCACATATTATCGGAAAGCTCGTGTAAGAGCAATCGAATATCAGTACTTTTCAGCTTTTCCTGTGTGAAAAGAAACTCGAAATTTTCGATGTTCGGTTAGATACGAACGAAATCGGATTAGTCAACTTTGGAGGCGATTATCTCGAAAACTCTAAAAGGTTGATAAGTATCATTTTGTTCAGCGCGGTCTCATATGCATACAAAACTTAAGTAAGGTCGGATAAGTGATATTAATCCATAAAGGCAGGGCAGAGAGACAAGCACCAAGAACGATATATAAGCTTGGAGTAACGCTGTTAGGGGAGAACAGGCAGCAGCTCATCAGCGATGACACTTGAATTTGTTCGAGAATGTCAAACCTACTCGTCGTCTTCCCCCTCCTCCTCCTCCCCCTCCTCCTCTTCGGCATCAGACTCCTCGTCTCCTTCACTTTCGCTGTCCTCGTCGTACTCTTCTTCCTCCTCCTCATCCGCATCGTCGGCTTGTAGCGCCTGCTTAATCCTCGCCTCAAACTCGCCCTCCTTCTCGTGCATGCGACTCACAGCCGCAGTCTTGCTACGACGAGATGAAAGCTCACGGCGTGCAGGCGCAGCGACCGGTTCGTCGTCTCCCTCCTCGTCGCTCTCGCTCTCACTCGAAGATCCCGACGAAACGTAGCGCGCGTTCCGCCTCCGTTGAGCCTTCTTCTCGCGTTCCTGCTTCTTCAGCCACTTCTCGTGATCCTCACTTGCCTTCAGCAACACCTTATTCAGCACTTCTTCACGCTCCTTCACGAGGTCGTGAGCCCACGCCTGGTCTTGCTCCAAAGCGGCCTGCTGCTCATCACTCTGCTCGGTGCTTTGCTGCTCCGAGTAACTGGCTGACGCGCGCTTCAACACCGCCTCTGCACTTCGAAGCAATCCCCTCTGAGAGTCAAAGCAGGACGACGTGATTTCTTGCAGCAGATACTTGAACAACGCAGCAGATCGTTGCTCGTCCAGCGTCACTTCCACCCACGCGATCATCTTGAGAAGAGCCTTCTGTCGTGTGGTAACAACGTCCTGGCGAATCGAGGGCATCGCCGCCACCTTCTCCAGCGCCAGCATCTCCAGACAAATGGTGATTCCGATACGGTTGTGATGAGCGCAGCGTCGTCGCTGGGGCTTCTTCGCTCGCTTCTTTCTTGACGTCTGCACGGCTGCTTCTTCCTCTTGTTCGTTGTGACTCAACAGATGCGTGACGTACTTCGAACACGCGCCCAAGTCGAGCATGGCGTCGCTCTCCATCTCCAGTTTCTCCATCGACTTCTGGATCAAATGTGTGGCCGCTTCCTCCAGCAGCATACAGTTCGCCGGCGTCGCCATGACGAAAGCAGGGAAAAAGATGCTCAGCAGTTGAAGAGAGCGTGACTGGAAGCCATGTTCGCTCAGTTGCTGCACCTTCTGGAGCTTGGGACTGAAGTACGTCTCGAGCAAAATGGCCAACACAGTGATGTTGTCGATGCGGTTCATCATGAACAGGCGACAGAAGCCTTCCACGATTGTGCTTTGGAGGTCCACGTCATCGACAGTAATCAACTGGCCCAGCCCGATGAAAACCGTGTCCAGATCCAGCTTTTCGACGCCCACCACAGGCCCCGAGTCACCTTCCTTGTCCCTCTCTTCGTCTTCGTCTTTGTTCTCGTCCTTGTCGCCACTCTTGTCTTTACCCTGACCACCGTCCTTGTCTCCTTCCGTGGTGTTATCTTGACCTTCGCTCTCCTTGGCACGCTCTTCCTCCTTCTCACCCTCATCCTCTGCTTGTTTAGCACCGAAAATGTGTGGCTGCAGGTTTGTAAAGCTGAATGCCATATCCAGGATAGACTGAACGCACGTGTGCTTCACCTCGCTCTCTTCTTCTGGGTTGTTCAATGCTCGCCAAAACACGATCAAATAGCGCTCCGCGAGACGCTTATCCAGCAGACAGAACAGCCCCAGATTCTCCAGTCCAGCTTCACGCAACGCAGGCACGTCGCTGTCGATTGCGGGCAGAATATAGCGACTCATACCGTCCACAATAGGATCGCTGAGGTTGTGTGACGTGAGCTTCAGTAGTTGGGCCACGATCTCGAGGCATCGGAGCCAGCTCAGCACTCTAGGGTCCTGCAGGAGCGCCTCCAACGCAACCATCTCTGCCTGCACCTCGTTGTACTCCTCCGAGTCAAACTCGAGCGTCTCGAGATGCTTTTCCAGCTCTTCGAACTTGGCTTCCGCTGCTTCGCGGTCTTCCTCACTCAATTTTTGCAGCTGCGGGCCGAAGCTGAGGCCTGGAGTCTCGTCCTCAGTCGGTGTTTCTTGCTGCGACGAAGGGACCTCTGAGTCCTCTTGCTGCGATGCCGAGCCATCCTGATTCCCAACCTCCACGGGGTCATACATGTCCGAGATGACTTCAGCCACGACCTGGATAAACTCCTGCTCTGAGCTTCCAGAGTACACAAAGGCCATCAACTCCATGATGCCCTTGATCAGCTGGCTATCCGTGTCCAACTCACGCAGTAGTTTCTCTGCAATACACGAGCAATAAAGAGCCTTTTTAGTCAAGATAACCTAGCAAAAAACGAAGAGTGCACAACGTACGCAAGGCATCCAGCAGGTTACGTCGTCCAAACTCGTCCTGGAAGTCCAGCAAATGGCCAAACTCCAGCAGCTGCTGCGCTATAAAGAGCACGTCGCTCTCCGCTTTGCACGTGGCCACCAGCATCTTGCTGAAATCCGAGACGTTCGGCACCAGAGCCGCTGCCTTGTCGGGGTCGTTGTCGATCTTCTGGTAATAGTAGCACTGTTCTCTCCAGAAGAAAATGCTCTCTGCATTGAACGCGTCGCTGTTCTCCGACATCATATCCAGCGCGTTGAACTCGACGACTCCTTCCTTCTCCAGCAGCGCTCGCGGTTGCTCCGAGAAGTGCTTCAACAGAAGACGCGATACCTTGGAGCCGATTCCAGGATACTGCTCCATATCCAGCGCCTTGAGCAGCAATACTGGAGAGGAACCACACTCTGGGAACCACGTCTTCAGTACCATTTGCTCGCATGCTCTCCGTACGCGTGCAGCTCGGTCCTGTAGGCCTTGGTCCAGTAGGTGGGCGCGGTCGTTAATAGGAATATCCTCCAGAGGCATAGCACTGCCGATCGTGCGGAACGCGGCGTAGCGCACGTCTTCACTCGCGTCGCGGATACGAACCAGCAGGTCCTGGTACATCTTCTTGGATACTGTCAAGTTGAGCAGCGCAGCCTTACGTACGTCCCTATCATCATAAACTCTGTCAGTTTTCAGCACTAAACTCCAGCTGCTGCAGGCTGAAACTCACTTGGACGGGTCGGACACCATGAGCTTCCTCAGCTCCCGTGTAACTTCGTCGTCTTCGTCTTCCACTGGGCCCTGGAGCTTCTTAAGCCCGTGGATGCTCTGGATCCTCACAGACGTCAACTTGTCGTTAAGTCTCTTCAGCATTGTCTCCTTCAACTGCGTCTCCAGCTCCTCCCTGCAGTAACAAAAGGTTAGAAACAGTCTTTTAGCAGCATATATCTTCATCTGCTGCCTCTTACTCGATGTAGTCGAGGCGGTTGACCACGATCTGCAGCATGTGACAGGCCCGGAGCCTCACGGCGCGGTCCTCGGCCTTAGTGGCGTCCATGAGCCGCTTCAGTAGCTCCACACGAAGCTCTTCTTTGCCCTTAAACTCCTTACTCTTGCTGCTCTTACGACGTAGGAACTCGCCCACGAGCGAGGCCACAGCCAGCAGCACCACGTCACTCACTTTGGGAGCGACCAACATTCTGGCCACAGCCAGCCACATCTCGTCCAGGAAGAGCACAAAGGCCTCCTCCACTACGCCGCGCTTGCCGTCCTTTACCTCGTCATTGAAGAGCGCGTTGAGACGCCGCACAGCCGGGACAAGCGTCCGCTGGTGCGCCACACCCGACGGGTTACGCAGGTATCCGCTGGCCTCCACGGCCTGTAGCTGCACGTCCTGGAAGACCTCGCGCAGCGTCACGTCCATGACTCAAAAAATGCGCGCGGCACCTTATGACCGACCAACACTCTGCCATTAATGTTGTGGTTTGATGTGTCGATTTGGTAGTTTGTATTTTCGATAAGAGTTTCACTGGTGACAGTAGACTATATTCGGTGGCAATAGAAACTGGGGATACAATGAGCCACCGAATACACATATTTCGCCACAGTATTTCTACCATTCTCAGTTAATGAAGAGAAGCTGGATCCTTTTCAAAACAAGACCATGGGCGGCTTCGGCTTCGGGCTGTTGACGGACGTGCAGATGCTGGGCTTCTACCAGGCGCAGCACGCGCAGAACCGCAAGCCTTTCCTGGCCTACGTGCTGCAAGTGTGCACAGCCAACTCGCACTTCCTCGTGTACCGTCGTTATTCTCAGATTGCGTCGTTATCCGCCAAGCTTCACTTCCATCCGCCTGTGGGGCTTCCACCGAAGTATGCGCTCCAGGTTTTCCCCTTATCCGACGCACAGTTGCAGCAGCGGTTCGATGGCCTTCAGAGTTTCCTGCGTGAGGTCGTGGCTCACTTGTCGAGGCAGCACGCGGCTGGGATGCACCATGATACGAGCTCCAGTGCCGGTCTGGACATGCAGATTTTCTGCGATTTTGTGGCCCACCACCGCAACCGACCGCCCAAACCTGCGAAGGGCGAGCTGCCTGATTGGGCTAAACCCACAGTGGAGACCACGACGTGGGCAGACGCTGACAGCGTCACAGACAGTGAAGACGTGGGGTTGGAGAGCGACGGCTCGGACCAAGAGCTTCTGGAACCGGAGGACGCGGGTGATGTATCCACACAATTCAGGAATGAGGTGCTACAAGCGGAGGGTAATCTTAGTGCATTGTGGCACTGTGTAAGAGCCTATATGCAGGCCACGACGGCGTGGTGGGGCGTGACGACGGCTGTACTGGACGAGTATAAGAGAGTGGCTGATATGTCGCTATTTGCTGATGGAGAGGGTGGCAAGGAAGAAGGTGATAGCAACACACACGCAGCACGATTAGTTAAAGCGTTGACGCAATTGCTGGAGTCTGTACAGCCAGAATTTGAGAAAAAGTGTGAGGACGCAGTGCTGAGTCCGCTGTGGACGCTGAGTCACGAGGTTCTGCCGGAGATAAAGCACACGTATTGGACGCGGCACAATCGCGTGGGCTACGAGACGGACGCGAATATTCATCGCCTTCAGCAGGAGAGGGAGAGTTTACATGCCAAGTTACGGTCAGACGTCCATAGTAGTATGACAGCGCTGGTGGCGCTGCAGAATGAGATGCTGGCTGCCTTGCATGATCAACTGCACGGCTTTGAGCGAGCGCAGCGCATGCCTCGACAACGCAGCAAGTCACAACCGGTACTGAACCGAAGGAACAGTCGACGTGGTCGCAGAAGTCCCCGTGGTATCACCATTTCCCTTAGCACAATGCAGTCAACTTCAGCGCAAGTAAATGATCAACATGATGACGCAGCGGTAAGCAATGGAGGTGAAAAGCAGGAGGTACAGGCAGTTACAGTATCTGACATAGAGGGTGTCGAAGGTGACGATGGAGATGACATCATGGCCGTTGACAGAAGCGTAGAAGAGGTGGACGGCAACGAAAGCGACGACGAAGAAGGCAGCGTTGAAGACGAATCAGAAGTGGGAAAACTGATGGAGCTCGAGGAGGACGAAGATGCAGCAGCTCAACATGAAGAGCCCAGCTCCTACATGTGGGTGTGGGGGCGTCCGCCTAGTCTCGAGGGCGGAACTCCTCTGGTTCTTCGACCAAAGCAAGTGTCTCTGATTAACGGCCAGCCGATCGTTCAAGTGGCTTGCGGTGGTGAACACTTGCTGTATCTCACGTCCACGGGGGATGTCTACAGCTACGGCGATAATGAAGACAAGAAGGTTGCAGCTGTCACGATCGCCACCACCAACTCGAACTCTCCAGACAGTGGTGATTCAACGCGAATCGCCGCCAGTTCGTCGTTCCTGGCCCCGCACCTGGTCGAAGAGCTGGCACTGGAGAAGGCTCTTCATCGTACGACCATCGCGATGGTAGCGTGTGGCGCGCAGCATTCGTTAGCGATCACAGATGCTGGAGAGCTATATACGTGGGGAAGTGGAGAAGACGGACGGCTTGGCCATGGAGATATGCGCGATCGTGCCGTTCCCCGTAAGGTCATGAGTTTACTACGGGAAAGTGTGGCGAGTGCGAGCTGTGGTGGAGCTCATACGGCTGTGCTGACTGCGAAAGGCACTGTGTTTTCGTTCGGTCGAGGACGCAATGGCCGCTTGGGTCTGGGTGATAATAAGTGGCGCGACACGCCGCACCAAATCGTGGGATTCCCGCAAGGAACGCTGATCTCTCAAGTAGTTTGCGGCTGGAACTTTACAGCTGCACTGGATCGTCACGGGAATATCTTCACGTGGGGTAAGACGGGCGAGGGTCAGTGTGGATTAGGATATGTGGATAGAGATCAAGTGGTGCCTCGCTTTGTCGAAAAGCTTCGAGATGTGGCCGGAGGATCGTCAGTGGTTGACGTTGCGTGTGGATATACACATACAGTTGTGCTGACAGCTAGTGGGGAGCTGTACTCGTGGGGGTTGGGCGAGTATGGTCAGCTAGGAACGGGGGATGTCTACCAGCCACTACCTGCTCGTGTTCAACTGCCTCCAGACGCGTTGTGTGCTCCTGATCAACTCGCTCGAGTCTATTGCGGTGCCTTCCACTCCATCGCAACGACGGAGAAGCGTGTTATGTTTGCGTGGGGATTAAACTCGTACGGTGCGTGTGGACTTGGCCATACTGCAAACAAGGACAAACCCGAGCGGATTGACTGCTTTTCCGCCCAAACGGAGCTCGTGGTGGCGTGTGGCCACAAGTATACGATCGCTCTTGAAGTGCATCCGTCACTTTACGGACATTCTTCAACCCAGGCGCTGATACACACTGGAGCTGCCGTGAATGGACTGGAACTGCCTAGAACATCGAGACAGCTTTCAGAGGGGAGCGAGGCGAGTGAAGAGGATCCGTTTCTCGGGCGAGTATCTCCTGGGCGACCCATTACACCTCCACGTCGTCATCGCCGAGGAACTCCTCCAACTCTGGCTATGGATCTTGGTCATGTCCCTCGCGAAGCCATCCACGAGAAGGAGGAAGAGCTGCGACGTGCCAAGAAACTCTGGAGAACGCGAATTCTTCGTGACTGGGAAGAAAACAAAGACACGCCACTGGCTCATTCGCTATGGAGACAAGGGATCCCGCCCTCGATTCGAGCGCGTGTGTGGCCTATGGCTATTGGGAACAAGCTGAAGATTACCCCAGAAATGTTCAAGATCTACCGTCGACGTGCGGCCGCGTACAAGAAGGACCGAGCGTCCAAGGACGATGCTGTAGACGGCGGTCGAGAGCACACACTGGCGCTGATTGATACCGATTTACCGCGTACGTTCCCGTCGCTCAAGTTGTTCGACGCTAGCGGTCCATACTACGCCTTCTTACTGGAAGTTCTGGAGACTTACGCCTGCTATCGACCAGATCTTGGCTACATCCAGGGCATGTCGTACTTGGCTGCTATGCTGTGTCTACACATGCCTCAAGACCGCTACCTGGCGTTCCAGTGTCTGGCCAACCTCATGGTGAACGAACATCTCTTCACCTTTTACTTACTGGATGCCGATCTCGCTAACGTGTACTATACGCTCTTCGACGCCTTCTTGGACTCCAGACTACCGCATCTACACGCTCATTTACGGGACGTGGGCGTGTTTTCCTGCTCCATGTACCTCATGAACTGGCTGCAGACACTGTTCCTTCAGGTTTTACCGCTCGAGTCGGCGGCACGAGTGTTTGATAACTTTTTACTGGATGGTACAGTGTTCCTGTTCCGTACAGCGATGGCGATTCACGAGCTCTTGGCGCCGCAGCTGATGGAGGCGGAGATGGATGTGGTGCTGCCTCTGCTGCAGCACAATGTCATGTTCCAAGACGTGTGGAATCTGCGCGTCTCGGAGCAAGCTCTGTTCGATACGGTGGCGACTATCGCCGTCCCCAGTCACATTTACTCTGCACTGGACCGCGTGGTGAACGATGTTTTCTTCTACGAGAAGCGAGGCGACCCGGATAGTATTGGCGGGAAGAAGATGATGGCGTTCGCTAGTGGAGGCCAGAGTGTCGGCATCGGTCATGTCAAACACGAGCGACGTCGGATGTACGCCATCAGCGATGCGCTGAACGGTGTACTGGGAGGCTTTTGAGGCTTGAAGACTACTAAACTAAGGACAGAAGGAAGTACAGTGCATGTATATGCGGTAAAGACGTAAAGAGTAGTATGTAAGTTGAAGATGTCCAACTGAGTCGGCCAAGTGAGACTGAGGCTAGTACCAGTAGTAAACTGATGGAGTTGCTCTTCTTCTCTTGCATATGTTTTAGCTGTAATGACGCAGGTACCAAGGCAAGCGCGGAGCAAGAAATCGGCAGCAAGCAGTGAAGACTCTCTGAAGAGGCGTCCACCACGTCTTCTTGTTGCGCGATAGTCAACGGGGTCCGACGACAATGATAAGTTGGGCTCGACGAGCATAGAGCGCCAGAACCAATGCGACGAACGTGAACTCGGCATTGAAGTTCGTCCAAGAGGCACCGCGGACACTGACATGCATGCCGCGCGTCGTCACTGACGACGCGCGACTTATCAGGGCACGTAGCATTGCACAGCTTGTTGAAGGCTTCGCTTGCGGGGGAGCAGAACTGTCGGAAGCATCTCTGCTGATCACCGCTCCTAGTGAGGGGAGAGGGGGGTCTTTCCCGTGTGATTCTATTGAAAACGCGTAATTTCATGTGAGCGATGAAGGCCGTCTGCTTGGTACCAGCCTATCTCTTCCTTGTGATGGTGTTATGCGGAGATCACTAGCACTTGCGCATCAGATGCAAGTAGCGCTACATCTTCTCGGGCTGCTTTCCTTCCAGGGTTCTGATGTGCGAAGCTCTGGGAGCGAAGACACTTGGCATCATCATCGACCAGTCTTGATCTGGGACACGAAGCTTGACATGTGTGGTGCGCCACCTCATTTGCGCCCCCTGAGCGAAACGTCCACGCGCTTGGGAGTCGCGTCTCCAGCGCCTCCTCAAGGATAAATCTGCTGTCGCCACCATATCATCCGCTCCACTCACACGCTGGGCGGTTGTGATCGGGCATTCCGACACTTGGCTCGGTGCGAGTCACGGATCAACGCCGAATTCGAAGCCCTGACTCCGATATAAAGCAAGAGAGTTAACTAACGTAACTGCTGCCTGAAAAACTGCTTGGCTTAGTCCGGCGTGACGAAACGTAAATTATAACATATCTTTTCGGCTGGCGAAGTCGTGGATTGGATGGTGAAACGGCGCTCACTTCAACGTCGTCCTTTTCTGCTAAATCGAGCTTTTCCAGTCGTCGCGTTGCAGGGCGGAGCTCCCTTGCTAGCCTTTTGTTGTGTGCTAGACCGTAAACTTCCCCCATTCGGTGTGGAGCTACGTGCTGTGTCCTCAGACGAAGGCGGGCGCTCGCCGTCTCATGTCGCTTTGGTACAGTTTTTTTGTGCTTCGAGACTTGTTCGTGTTAGTGTTAGGTAGCTAAAGGTGAGACCGTGTTTGCTAGGATACTGCTAGTGTTTGTGCTACATCGAGACTACGGAGACCATGGATACTTCAAGTCACTTGTAGCATACACTGCTGATTCCAGTGCTCGTCCACGTGCGACCCTATTCGGTGTGAGATGCACCTGGCTGTCCGTTCAGAACACCTCATAGCGAGCTCTGTGAAGTGTCGGAGGAGATGGTTCTGCGTGCTTTCGACGAACCCAGCGACCAAGGCAGAGTGCTCGAGTGTGTGGGACTCTATACGTCCCCGTTACCCTCAGCGTGATTCCTGCGAGCATTACGCCCCGGGGTAGTCAGTCATTTCAGCTCGGAGCCAGCACAATGGCGGTGGAAGAACAATTAGTGCTCTGTTGCTAGTCAATAGACAAAGGCTGTACACATGATCCTCCTTATTCGGCTGCTTCAAGATGGCAGCGCGCCGGTCCTCAGCTCAAGGTAAAGCGTGAGTACGCTTGCCATTGTCCAGGTGATTGCAACTATTATAGCGCTTTCTTGCATGTCGCCGGCCACCTCCGAGCGGAAAATCACCCGAAGCCCAATCACGTCGGAACTAGCAGAACGTGCAGCGCATTTGTGGCTCGTTTGGCCCGGTTGCGCCGCTCAAAACATGCTCGCCTTTCAGCGTATCGATCTATAACGCCAAGGCTCCGCTACAGGCAACTCCGGCGGCGGAGCAGCCTGCCTGCGTCTACTGTAGATCGATGACCGATCATCAGCATTGATATCTGGGAATCCTATGAACTTCTACGAAACGAAACGCTGGCCGTTATGGGGCGGTAACTGCCGGCATAATAGAAAAAACGTAGCCATAAGTGCGTGCGTATATATATCGACTGCTCATAGGCAGGCCAAAGGACGACCCGACCCTCGACTCGATCGATTCTGGACGATGATCACTTTCCATTCAACTGTCTTGGTCCAGAGTCCAGCTTCAAGCTCACTTTAGAATTTCTAGCGAGGCCAAGGAGCGATGCCACACTCCATGCCCCCCACCGACTGGAGATCCAGCGCGTCCGAGGACTCAGGGTACACGTTCATGCTCTTCCACCCCGACACACAGGCAACAGCTCCGTATCAACAGACACAGACACCGTACGCGGCCGCAAACATGCATCCAGCGTTGTGCAGCACCATCAACCAGGCCCTCAGCGACGAGGAGATACTAGATGAAATCTTTCAGGAGATCATGTCCCCCAGTCCGCAGGACCAGGAGCTGCCGGTAAACAGCGGCCTCAAGGGCTTCGATATGGCCAGCACCTGCACCCTTTTCAACCCCGTACTATCACCCACCTCAGCACTTGCGGTTTCAGCTCCTTCGACGCCACAGCTTACCAGCACTCTGCGTCGAGGCAGCATTCCGTCTGCGTCGCTCGGATCCATCTCGCCCAACATGGCGGCCACTCTACGTGTACCAGCGTTCCCCATGAGTCTCACAGGTTCAGCACGCAACACAGCCTTCTTCCCCATGTTGAACGACCCCAAAGTTCGCGTCAACACTGGGTTTGGCGTCCACAACCACACCTCCATGCTCTTCACGTCGCCGACGGCCGGTCGTCGTGGCTATCGACGCACCAACCGCCCCACGCGTATGCAAAAGAAGAAGCCAGCATCACGAATCTGCCGCATGCCTGGCTGCACGAAGGGCATTCGCTCGCGCGGCCTGTGCAAGGCTCACGGCGGAGGTCGACGGTGTACGACACCCGGTTGCGACATCAGCGACCAGGGCGGAGGCCACTGCATCGCTCACGGCGGCGGCCGTCGCTGCTCAATCACAGGCTGCCAAAAGTCGGCTCAGTCCAAGGGACTCTGCAAATTGCACGGTGGCGCTCGGTTGTGCCGCCTGCCAGACTGCAACAAGAACGGCCAGATCAAGGGACTGTGCCGACTGCACTACAGCCTCACCATGGCAACCAAGAACTCGGCTGCAAAGGCCGCTGCTGTTGCTGTACCAGGGATGCCCATGGCCATGAAGCTCGAGTCCCAGAGCAGTCACAGCCCGTGCGACACCTTCGAGCTGCGAGTCTAGGTGTCCTCAAGCAATGCTCAGCCACCACGGCAAGCATACCCACGTAGTTAGTAGAAAAATCCACCACATACAAATCGACTGAACATAGTTGTAAATACCCACAGAAACTCAACTAAATCAACCATAGATCCCCATTGAGCATTGAGCATTGTAAGTTTGGTCAGCACTAGCCAAAAATACATTTAGTAGTCGACAATGCTCTTGCTCATGTTCTCGACTTAGCGAAGGGGTACGAAGAAGTCGGAGGATCGAGCCGGAGGTGCAGACGAAGGAATACAAAAGACGTCCGACGAACGATGAGGACACTTGCCAGTACACAACAACAGCTAAGCACGTTGAAGCAGCTCCGCTGCAAATCAAGAGCAGCATATGTTTAGGTCAAGATGATGCGACGCCAGCTCACGTGTCAGTGAGTATGTCGAGATTCACAGTTTGCTTTGCAAGGACTTTAACGTGCACCAACCTTCGGGTCGAAGATTTAGGTTTCCAACTGTTCACTCCTTCCTTTAGTGCAGCATTTGGGGCGAAGGTTCGTCAAACTCGTCTTTGTGTGAGGTATACGGAGGATCGCGTCGTGTAGCCAAAATGAGCTCTTCTATTCCACCGTTCTAGCCCCGTGCAAATTGAAAGGGTCAAATAACTGCCTTCCAGCACAAGTACCCACTCGCAGTCGATGGTCTCCGTAGCCCCACTGTAGCACTAACGCTTGCAGTATCCTAACAGCACAGTCTACTTCGAAGTACCTGACACGAACACGAGCAAGTCTCGAAGCAAAAAAACAACATGGGACGGCGAGCGACCTCCTCAGTCTTAGGACGCAGTACACACCGAATGGGGAGGTCTAGCACACAATTGCCCTGGACGCCAAACGAGAAGTTCTGCTGATACCGCAACCCAAGTGTGGATTGCGGTATTCCCAATTGTGCTTTTCCGTATTTTTTTGGCACTAATCCGGGTTAGGGAACGCGAAGATAGCAGAAAAAGGACGACGTTGAAGTGAGCGCCGTTTCGCCAGCCGAAAATATACATACACTTTACTTTTCGTCACGCCAGACTAGTAAGCGAAGCAGTTTTTCAGGAGCGTTATTAGCAGTTACGTTTGCTAGCTCTCACACTGTGTATCGGACTTTAGTGCTTCCAAATCGGCGTCCGGGGTGACTGGCACTGATCACAAAGGTCCAGTGTGGCGGACGAGTGGATGATATAATATGGTGACGACAGGAGATTTATCCACTGGAGACGCGAGCGAGCGTTTTGCAATGAGGTGCATGTTGGCCTCGTGTCCCAGATTGGTCGCCATTGGTGATGACGGCTGTGCCTACTTCGCACACCCCGGAAGAAACTGGAGAAGATGTAAACGCAGCAGGCACTTCTTGCTTCCGGCGCGTTACTGATCTCTCCATTACAGGAGTCAGCAGGACGAGAAAGAGATGCACTAACACCAAGCAGACGAGAGAAGAAGGTCGTCTGCCACCACAAATGGGAGCTGAAAACGCGCATGCACGCACTTGCGCGTTGCTAACGGGCATCAGGCGGGAAGGGCTACACGACGATCAGTGGTGTGCTTTTTTCCACGAGACAAGCCGTACTACTCAACCTACTAGACATGTATGTCAGTGTCTGCCAAACTCGACGGTGCTTCTTGAACGAACTTCACTGCCGAGTTCGTCGCAATGATGCTTGGCGCTCTATGCGCAGTCCTTCACTGTTGTCTGTCGTCACTACCCGCTGCGGCGTAGCCAGGATTCCTGGGATGTTCAGCACTACCATCGCGAACGTCGCTCTCGGAACCTCGACACCTGAGTCATTACAGCCTAACATCTGTACAAGAAGAAGAGCACCACAAGTTTCAGTTAACCTTCCTTGGTCTCACTTGACTCTTAAGTGACTAGAGCGAGCTCCACGAGACAACTTCAACTCGCAAACACACTAAGCTTAAGTCTTTATCGGCGATAAATTATCGCATATTATCTACTAGATGTGTAGGTTGCATAACTTAGACCTCGACACGATCGAGGGTGTTTTTCTATCCCTATATGTTTTGGTATGTATAGAACCGCCTTGTTCCCTGAACAAGGCTCCTACAGCTTAGTTTCTTCAAAAACAAGTTTTTTTTACTACTTACTTTATTCAAGTAAAATCCCAATAACCTTTTTATTTAAATAAGTTCACTCCATAAAGATTTATCAATTGTAAAGTTATACCGGTTAAAAACGACAATATGATTGGAGAGAAATGAACGTAATATAGGAGGCAAGCTACAAACGTAATCTGTAAGTTCATTTTCTGTGCTTTTTCCCAGTTGTTTCTCGCATACAAAGATTAGCACAAGTTTTGCTCAGTCTGAAACACCCATAAAAAAGGCCTCGAATTAGCAAAGTTACACACAAAAAACCTCGATGCTGTCGACCTCTGTTAGTACTACATGTAGTAACGCGACCGTAATACAACACAACCTAATAGGGATACATGTAGTCAAAGTTGCTTTCAGAAAGGTTTTCAGACGGCGATTATTGGCCTATCACAGGTTCGGGGTTTTCAACTCTTTTCAGATCGCCATCTAAACGATAAAAGCTACTGTGTCGCTATCTGAAAACAGATGGAAAGCCGAAAACTTTCAGCCAATAAAATGTGTTTGAGTGGCATTTTTCTATCTGAAAATCGATCTGAACGCAACTTTGACTACCCCTAATATCTATTCATACCGGTACATTACCGGCCATTTGCAACCAGGGTTGTATTTCTGCGGATTCTCGATCGTTGATCGGCTGGATGTAGCGTATTGGCCATGATTCGTGTCGGTACCGTGCCAAATAGGTGCGGTGTCGTTTGCAACTCGAGTGGCGCACGTGGTGGCAGCGGGTGCCCACTTTTGCAACCGAGTCCAATACAAAAATACAGTCAAGGTTGCAAACAGACGCAATATCAAGTCTCACTACATAATCTAAGTCAAGTTGCAAAAGCTACATTTCACAAGAGTCAGCATCATGACGAGTCGCTACAAACCCGAGCTCGTGAAGTTCATGTCGTACAAGGACGGCATCGTGTAC
>QOKR01000939.1:0-18062 GCA_016880985.1 Phytophthora idaei
GCCATGGGTGAAGATCTCGGGCGATGTGCGTTTGTCGCCATTTTATGACATGAAGGACGTACGTAACAATTTGCTCGTCTTTGGTGGTACTGCGCAGCTAACGTTTCCTTGGTAATGATGACAGTTGATTGCAAAGGTGCAGTCGTATGTTGACGACCTGAACACCAACATTACTTCACTGGAGGGCAAGCGCGGTCCCGTGTCCAAGTACTCCCTACCGGCGGAGAACTGGAACGGCAAGCTGGAGCTCACATTCGAGAAGCAATACTTCGAGGGTATTGCCTGCTCGCTTGAATCCGTCGGGTACAAGTACGTACTTGTACACCATTTTTATTTTCAGGCGACAAGACACTTCACCCGAATACTGACATGTCTGCCCTTTACTGCCAGTTCGTTGCACGCTGCTATCGCTGATGTGCTTGGTGAGGCCAAGCCGTTCTCCATCAGCGGCAGTCTGCCCCTAGTGCGCGACTTGCAACGCGCCGGACTGGATCTGACGCTGACGGGCTTTGGCAAGAGCTCAGTTTACCACGGCGACAACGAGTACTGCCAGCTGAGCGACATGAAGAACGCCATTAAGATCCTCGCGCGCACGGTCGGCAATGTGGAGGCAGCCACCTCGGCGTAAAACGCACCTCGCTGTCTTTAACGCGATGAGTATTAAATCTCCCTATTGTGCTCGTTGATCCGTTCGTCTACAACTTGATGAGTGTTTCAAAAAGTACACGTATACATGTATACCCAAAAATCGGATCGTCCTAGTCAAATTCACGAAAAGGAAGAAGAAAAAAGTCTTGAAGATGGCAACGCTGCAGTACCTCGCGCTGGACGACAAGGAGTACGTCGAGCTTCTCCGCAAGTTCATCAGCGTCTCGGTACGTGTATCCACAACGCTCCCACCCCGTCCACCGTTCCACGTCTCTGTGGCTCGCAAAATCTAACGTTAAAATCCCAAAGGAAAGAGTGCAAAATGCGCCTGGCCTGGGACTCATTCCTCAGGAGAACCTCGTGTCGGACTTTGTGCTAGAAGAGCTCAAGCCTTTCACTGGATCCGAGCTGAGCGTCGAGCGCGTCGAGTTCGTGGTGGGACGTGGCAATGTCATCATCAAATACGCACCTGCTTCGGCCTCTAGTGGCAAGACGCTGGCTCTGGTGGGTGCCCACATGGACGTGGTGCCGGCCAACCCGGAGGGCTGGGAGAGAGACCCCTTCACGCTCGCTGTAGAGGGCGACAAGCTCTACGGACGCGGCACCACGGACTGTCTCGGGCACGTGGCGCTCCTGACGTGTAAGTGTTAAATTAGGGTTTGTAGTAGGGTTTAAAATTAGGGCTTTGGCTGACTAGGTTTGTCAGTGCTTTTCCGTGAGCTGGCCAAGCACAAGGTGCAGACCAAGACGCAAGTGGTCTGTGTACTCATCGCCTCGGAAGAGAACAGCGAGATTGAAGGTGTTGGCGTCGAGACGTTGATGGAATCCGGTAAAATTGACTTTCTCAAGAACGGGCCCGTGTTCTGGGTCGACTGCTCCGACAGCCAGCCCTGCATTGGCACGGCTGGAGCAATTACGTGGACGCTCAAGGCTACGGGCAAGCTGTTCCACAGCGGACTACCGAACTTGGGCATTAACGGACTGGAGTTGGCCATGGACGCAATGACTAAGATCCAGGAGTATTTCTACAAGGAGTTCGGGCCTGTGGACAAGGAGAAAGAGTACAACTACTCGTGCCCGTCCACTATGAAGCCTACGCGCATGGAGTCGTCCGTCAACGGACTCAACCAAATGTACATGAGTGTTTTTGTTGCGAAGAGGCTTGCGGAGATGGAGTACTGACGTGGTGTATGTTTGGTTGTAGTCCACCATGGGCCAAGATTGCTGGTGATGTGCGTCTGTCTCCCTTCTACGACATGAAGGAGGTTGGTATCAGTCCGTCGGTGATGGGAGTCCAAGTGTAGTTATGTATAACTTGTGGTTTCTTGACGATCAGATGATTACCAAGATGACCGCGTTTGTGGACGATCTCAACGCCAACATCACGTCTCTGGAGGGAAACCGTGGACCGGTCTCCAAGTACACGCTCCCCGATGAAAACCGCAAGGGCAAGCTGGAGCTGGTGTTCGACAAGAGCTACTACGAAGGCATCGCCTGCTCGCTGGACTCGATTGGATACAAGTACGTATGGAAACTATTTAACTCGGGAACTGCTGAATTGTATCTCATGTAATAAGTTTCTTGCTGCTGAAACAGGGCTCTGCATTCGGCGATCAGCAACGTCCTTGGAGAGGCCAAGCCGTTCTCCATTAGCGGAAGGTATATATGCATGGTGAGGGACGTTCCTTGACGAGTACTAACGCTGTGCTTTGTAGTCTGCCCCTTGTTCGCGATATGCAACGCGGTGGCTTTGACCTGACGCTCGTTGGCTTTGGCAAGAGCTCTGTGTACCACGGCGACAACGAGTACTGCCAGCTGAGTGACATGAAGGATGCCATGAAGATCCTTGCGCTCACGATCGCCAACTTCGATGCTGCTGAAGAGTAATCGGTTAATATGACTGCGTGGCAAGCACAGAAGGAATGAAAACACGGACAGCCTACGTCAAGGTCAAGTAGCTGCCAATTAGTACTGACTGTGACTATATGAAACGTGAAAATGAAGGCAAATCTAAGCGCGTGTGAACCGAGAAGTCTTGTTTTGGTTGTAGATGTCGAGATTGATAACTGTTTTACGAGGAGATCAGGACTCAGTCATCCGTGTTGGGAACTCTCTTGCGCTGCCAAGACATCTGTGAGAATTGGGGGCTGTGCGGTACCGTTGCTTTCTTACGGTTAAGTGCTTCTGCAGCTGCGCGCTTACTGGCGACAGCTTCACGGCCGAGGTTGAGCATGGCAGCGGTGACTGAGGACGGGAGCTTGGCGTACGAGCGGTTGGTCACGAGGTTCACGTAAAACAAGCGTCCAGTCTTGGGATCTGTGCGGCGAGCCCACTCCTTGGGCAGATTACTGGCGGTACTGGAACCCGTTCGTCGACTGGAAAGCATGGAGCCGCGACTCGTGTAGGACTCAGGCGTCAGCGCACTCGACGGTGACGATGATGTCGACGCCGTGCCCGGTACAACCTGAACGTTCTGGCGATGGCTGTATGCGACATGAGAGGAAGACGAAGAGCTCAACGTCCCAGCGAAAATGTTGTCGAGCTGTTGTTGCTTGACGGGGAGCTTCCAGGACGCCACCTTGTTGAGAGTATCGTAGAAATACTCACGGCCGCTCTTTGAGTGTGTTCGGCGTATCCAGCCCTCGGGAAGCGACTCTTTTCTTGCAGATAACGTTCGCACAGTCCCGGCAGAGCTGGTTTGTCGGCGTAGTGACGACGCTGTAGCAGCCGTGAGGGTAGAACTTACACGTTCAGGACCCCGCACTGAGTCACTCTTCACGGACTCACGATCGACGGATTCATCTCCACGTGCACTCCGCTGGTTGCTGGTGGATACTCGTGAGGTTCCGGTTCGTGTGGCGATCGATGCTGTCTTCACCGTGCCGCTCCGACGTTCGTTAGCCGCATGAATTGAAGACGTCGATGAGCTGTGGCTAGATCGGTGAAGTCTAGAAGACGTAGTCGACGCCATCACGCTGGAACGCGAGTGACCCCACTTGCCTCCGTGCTCGATGGAATCCAAGCCGTTGTTGTTGCTCTGCTGGCGATTGTTGCTGCTAATGCTAGCAATGGAAGAGACCTCGTCTTCATCCCGTTGTGAGCGGGACGAAATCCCTCCGGTGCTGCTTCTACTCGTGGGAATTCCTGAAGAAATGTGCGAGCGGCGTGACGTTGTTCCAGCACTTTTTGGACGTGCCAAGGAGCTCGATGTGGTTGTCCTGGATGACCGATGTGTTGCTACTGCCGGCGGTTCCGAGCGAGCAGAGGCCTTGGTAGTTCTGCCTGGCTTCTCGTCGTCATCGTTGTTCTGCTTGCTTAATTCTACGATCGCTGGTTTCTGAGCAATGGCTTCAGTCTCATCCTCCTGTTGCCGTCGGTGCTTGGTGTCCGGTTCCGAATCTGACGACGTTGGCTCGTCCGTCTCCGGCTCAGCATGCGTCTCAGTCTTTGACACGACAACCTCCGAGTCATATTCAGGTGCTGCCGTTGCCTCGTCTTGCTCGGTCTTTTCGACGTGTTCATCCTTCGTGACAGCCTCCTGCTTGGCCGCAGCTTCTTGCTCGTCATCGAAGTCGTCCACTTCTTCATACGCTGCAGCCGGGACCGGTTCGGAATCAGCAATTGAAGGAGGCAGCCCATACTTCTGCAACAGCTTGACCTCACTCTGGATAAGCGTCTTCAAGTGAGCAAGCGGGAACTCCTGGTAGTCGAACTCAAAGTCGAAGGCCTTGTCGACGCGGAAGACTGGAGGCTCCCCAAGTTGCGCGCGGATACTCTTGAAGTACGGATGTGCCAGAGCTTGTTTCGCCGAGATACGTCGAGCAGGATTGACGCACAGCAGACGTCGCAGCAGACTCACAGCCTCAGGTGACGCACGACGGAACAGTTTATTGAGTGCAGAGGGCGAACAAGGCGGGAGACTCTCGAGAAAAGCCAAGGCGTCTCCCTCGACCTCATAGCCGCGTTTGTCACGAGCTGGCACGGGCATGACACTGAAGACACGCGAGAGTTGATCCAGGAAATCTGAGCCAGGGAACATGGGACGGCGATTCAGCAGCTCACCGAAGATACAGCCAATCGACCACATATCCACAGCCTCATTGTACACGCCCGTGGGCGCTAGCATTATCTCCGGCGGTCGGTACCAACGAGTGACGACGTACTCGGTCATCAGCGCTTGGGTTTTATCCACCACATGTCGAGAGTGTTCACCGTCTGTGGGTGACGTGACGGAGTCGGTGCGAGCGCTGTGTGGGATGTACCGAGAGAGCCCAAAGTCCGTGATCTTGACGTCGCAGTTCTTGCTCACGAGGATGTTTCCTGGCTTTAGATCGCGGTGTAGAACGCCGTTCTCGTGCAGGGTTTGAGCGCCACATAGAAGCTGGTACATGATGGCTGCAATGTGAGCTTCTTCGAGCTTAGTCTTGCTCTGGATGAGGCGGTGCAGATCCGTGTCCACGAGGTCCATCATCAAGTACAGCTCGTCTTTTTCGATGCACGTGCTCAAGTTCTGCAGTGACGCGATGTTAGGATGCTTGCCGAAGTACCGCATGAGGCGGATCTCACGCAACGTGTGCTTGGCGTCCCATTCATCGCCAGCCATGGGCGTGATCTTCTTGATAGCCACGTTCTTCTTGGTCTCCGAGTCCGACGCGGCGCACACGATGCCGTACGAGCCTTCGCCGAGCACTTGAAGCGGTTTGTACTTGGCTGGCACGTTGAAATCGCAGCCTTTGAGAGTGAATCCCGAGCCGACAGGACAGTCGTTCTCGAGTACAGAAGGCGTCTCGTTGTTGCTCACTTCTTTGGATACTGTGGCCTTTTCCGTCTTGGTTTGAGGCTCCTTCTCGTGTGGTTCCGGTTGCCGTTTACTTGCTCGATCAGCGAATGCAAGCACCTCGTCACAAATGTACTGACGTAGCGTGGAGAGCGGCAGGGATTGAGTCTCGAAGGCGAATTCAAGAGAGTGAGCGAGGTTTAATGTCGTGATCTCCCCCCACTCCTCCTGAACCCCTTCGAAGAACGGGTGTAATAGTGCGTCGTCCGCTGAAATTCGCTCTTTAGGGTTGAAGCACAGCAGTCGTCGCAGTAAATCCAGAGCTTGGGGACCGATTGTGTCGCCTAGTTTGGATTCCAGAGCACCCGGTACTGGAGCAGGAAGAGATGACAGGAATTTGAGAGCGTCCTTCTCGATGACGTAGCCTCGATCTTCAGGTTCAGGCACCGGGAGGACTTGAAACACGCGCGTGAGTTGGTCCATGAAATCCGTCCCAGGAAATAGCGGTTTACGCGACACCAACTCGCCAAGAATGCAGCCCACAGACCACATATCGACGGCTCCGTCGTAGCTACCGTTGGGTGCCAGCATGAGCTCTGGGGGGCGGTACCAACGCGTCACAACGTACTCTGTCATCATAGATACTTCGTCACTAGACGCTTGTTCAGGTCCTAATTGCGCCTTCTTGGGCATCATACGGGCGAGACCGAAGTCCGTGATCTTGAGCTCGCAGTCTTTATTGAGCAAGAGATTCCCTGGCTTCAAGTCGCGGTGAAGAACGCCATTGTCGTGCATCGCCTTGACACCGGAGAGAACCTGGTACATGATGACTCGGATGTGTCCTTCGGTAAGAGGACAGGAACTCTGAATAAGGCGATGCAAGTCCGTGTCGGCCAGCTCCATCATCATGTACAGCTCGTCCTTGTCCTTGCCCATGCTCAAGTCCTTGAGTGAGATGATCTGTTGACGGTAAAAATTGACCTCTGTTACTTATCATGATTGGGAAAGTGAATTCCGAGAGTATACTCACGTTTTCATGGGCACCAAGACAGCGCATGAGGCGAATTTCCCGTAACGTGTGCGTGGCGTCCCATTCATCGCCAGCCATGGGCGTGATCTTCTTGATGGCCAGCTTTTCATCCGTCTCGGTGTTGCGGACGGAGCACACGACTCCATAGGAACCTTGTCCGATGGCGTCGAGAGGCTGGTACTTGGGGTCTACGTTGAAGCTACAACCGTTGATGGTGAAGCCATTCTCGCTGATCACCGGCACGCTACGATCATCTTTTCCCATGGCTGCTCGAAAGGAAGGTTAAAGCTGAACACTAAGGCGATCCCGTAGTGAACACTTGAGCTGATCTAGTAACACTCTACCGCATGCGGGGAACAAGGAGAACCTTGCTTTGCCCAGTCACCCAACTCAACTCGTTTTGGTGTGGGACGGAGCAGACCTTGAACAAAGCAGCGTCGAGGCCAATTTTAGTGCTCGTTGTCCGCTGGCATTTTCACCAGCACTGCATGAGATCGAGTCTGGTGTATGAAGATAGCTGGACGCGATAGGTGGTTTTGAAACGAAAAAGCCGACGAAAATATCGGGTAACCAACATAAAAAACCCAGTAAAATACTTGGCACGAATGCCTTTCATGGTTGCTGTATTGATTGGCAAGCAGGGAGACTAGGAGCATCGCGATGCTACTGAGCGTTGGGACTTAAAAATAGTGGAGATCAACGTCATCGAGTATGGTTCCTCTCTTCTTCCAGCCCTAGAACGGGAGCTTCCACCACGTGATAAACTCCGTCCAGCTGATAGCGCCACTGCGAAAGAAAGGCATGAGACTACTGCGTCAATCTGATCGGAAATCTAGACCTCAATTTCGTACCTCTCGTCCGTGTCGAATTCCTTGGCCAGATACTGCAGCTCGATGTCCGAGAGCGGCTCCCCGAGATCCTCTGCGATGTCGTGCAGCTGCGACGCAATGCGTTAACTTGTAGTCAAGCCGTGAAGGGAAGTACACCACTTACCTCGTCGATATCGATATCCCCTGACCCATTCTTGATGTAAGAAGAACTTTCATTTCAGGCTCAATTCGTCGAGATCAGCAACAAAAGCAGCACTTTGACCTGGTCGTAGTCGTCGAAAATCTTCTTGAGCTCCCGCTCGTGCTCCTCCGAAAGCGTTGCGGACTAATAAAACATCGACTCATCAATACTTTATCCAAGACCACGACCATCGCCTACCATGTCTTGGGCCTTGATCCAAGAGAAAATTGCAACGTGGTGGCCGTTCATCCATGGAATGGACGGACGGTCTCCGTTGCGTCCCTTCATGTGCATTAAGCGATCTTTGGTATCTGATTCCCCGACGCTTCTCACTTTGACTTTTTGCGTGTCAAAACTATCGAGCGAATGTTGCTTTCAACGTTCTTCGTCGTGCTGTTAACTGCTTCACTTGCGTTCGCTGAGCGCAGCGCACTTTGTGACGATGGAGGACCTTTGACGTGTTCGGTCACGATGCCCGACACTCTCAGCGACTATCGGTGCGGCACCCATGGACTCTGGGCCCTTCAGACTGGCTGCTACGTGTGCGTTGACGCCACGACGTGTGTCGTTATCGACTTTGCAATTTCTTTCAATGAAGCACAGCAGAACAGTCTCACGCTCCCGAAAGCCAATGGCAACGACATCTCGATACTTCTACAAGACCAGGCCGACCACAGTCCCGAGGATCCTGCCTACGAACACGCAGCAATGACCAACGCGGCGTCACCTCAAGCTGAGAAGATCACCAAGCGGCCTGAAGTGTCCAACTGGTTATTCTCCATTCCCGTGTGTTTGGCAATTGTGTCACTCGGTTTAGCCATTCGCGCTCGCATTCCGCAACGACGTCGTGGATTCCAGAGGCTGCAAGACCACAACCGCCAGAATCGAGACGCCAATCCAGCGTCTCAAGACGATATCAACCCTTTCTGCTCAAACGAGCTGGAAGAAGACGTCGTTATCGAGACTGCTGGCCACTTCCAAGGTGACCCCAGCAACAGTGAAAGCGAGGAGGCACAGTTCCTCCCCTCGGAAGAAGACGCCTTCACGCTAGCGGAATCTGAGGCGATCAAGCAAGCTGTTCTGCTACATATCAGGGAGTTCAACGAACAAGAAGATGAAGAAGCGGAGATCTAATCTACTCAAGTTTGTAGACTATTTCTCGTAGGTGTAAAACCCCAATCTCACTCTCTCTCATACACTACCGTTCCATCTCTCTTGACCGCTCGAAGGAAGTATCGGCGATCAATGACCCCTGTGTCTCCCATACCGGGACTCAACACCACGTTATTACTAGACTTGTAGAACTTGATCCCGTCCTGCACCGCCATGGGGAAGTCGATATACAGCAGCAAGTTACAGTTCGACCTCATGCCACTCACCACTTGATCATCCATGACCTCCCTCTGGGCAAAGTGGATGTGATTCCTCTGCATCTTGGACAGTCCCGAGGTGCAGATACTCTCCCAGAACTTGAGGTACGTCCCATGGACGCACTTGTCAATGGCATTAGGGTCTTCCAACGGGGTCAAGAGCTCCTCGTCCTGCACCAACTGGAGCGTGTGCCCCTGATTGGCTCGGATGAACTTCACTGTTCCGGACTCGTCTGTGGTCATTGAGAACCGCTTTTTAGCATTGGTACGCACGACTTCCTCGACTTGTTGCTCCGTGAATGACCGAAACAGTGGAAGAGCGAGAAGTTGGGTCAAAGATACGAACCCCGACGGTCTCATGTCCAGTTGGAGATCCTCAGCTCCGTGGCGCAACGCGTAAGCCAACGTTTTGGACAGACGAACTTCAGGAGGGTCATCTCTACGACCCGCAGGGCGAGTTTTACCTCGATGAGGCTTGCGATGCTCTCTTGACGCCATCAGAGTGATAATGGAAGGAATATGACGACTTCTTCACGTTATGGCTACTTTTGAAAATAATGAGTGAAGGTCCGTTTGTACCCATTTTGATTGCAGATATTGGCTACAGCGGAAAATGGTGCGTGTTGGTACATGTCGTATGGGGTATGTGAGAGCGTAGCTAATGTAGAAGGACTGGTGTGGGCGGGAGTAGGATAGTAAACTACCGAGTTTGTTCCCGCGCAAGCACTTCTTGGACATCGTGGACGACGACTGGATCACGGACACGTTGTCGGACGATGGTAAAGTGTCTGAATTGACAAAAACTGTAAACCTGTTCCATCATTCTTGTTGCTACCGTACAGAGATCGAGGTGCCTCCTGCTCTAGATGTCGACCCAAATGGCAGCGAAAGCCCCACTGGTTAGTAGATGAACGATAATTTTGCTGAAATTTGTACTAATTGAGTTGAAATGGATGCAGGTGAGCCGCCGATGTGGACTGCGGACGAGAAGGTGGATCGCTGGAACGACCTGGGACTGGATCAGTGGGTCAAGGACACAGCTTAAGAAGAAAAAGTGTCGAGTTTGGTAGCTTCACTGAGCTAGCAGATAGAGAGTATTCTAGTGAGAGTGTCACTGCTACTTCGCGTTGAGTAGACAGTCGAGTGCGTCGCCTTCGAAGACGCTTTGAGAGGCCTCGAATGATCTTGCGAAGGAAACATTCTGCAGCGCTTCGTACACTTCTTTGAATGTTGGGCGGCAGCTCGGCTCGCCATCCCAACATCGCTTCATTAACTCCTGCAAGAAATCAAGTCAAATACTCAGATTTAGCATTGTAGCCATCATATCTTGTGTTACCTGACACTCGCGTGGACAATCCACCGTCGGTACTCGGAAGCGCTCGCCTGCTAGGACTCGTCTCTTGATATCCGAGACGTCATAACCTCGAAACGGGACATCGCGGCTGAAAATCTACCATTGTCGTAGCCATTTCACGAATTAGAACAGCATTTGCGCCTAGTTTCTCAGGTTGATGTCACTCACCTCCCATAGAAGAATACCAAACATGAAGACATCCACGGATTTGGAGAACGGCTGCCCACTCAGTAGTTCAGGCGGCATGTAACTTGGCGTCCCTGCAGTTGTAAACTTTGTGCTGATGGCAATAAACTGTCGTGTGAGCTTATGGCCGCGTAACAAGCTTACCGATTTAAGGACGACACTTACCGTACGAGACCAAAATCGCAGAGCTTTGCAACACCTTTTCGGTCAAGCAGGACGTTTGCACTTTTCAGGTCGCTACGCTCTCACAGACAATGAAGAATTAGTAAGAATGGATTTGTGTTTAGAAATGTTTAGCGAAAACGCACCGATGGATAACTGCAGGCCTTCGAGAGTGCAAGAACCGCATGCCGTTTGCTATCTCTCCCTGCGATTAAGTTACATGTATAACGATAGGTAATTCAACGTTTTGATCTAGGCAACAGTCAACTTGACTCACTGCGATACGGGTCATTTGCTGTGGACTCAAGTACGTATTGGAGCCGTGGAGTAAGTGATGGAGCGAGTAATCGCAGAGTTCCATCACCATGCACAGATTGGGCGGCTCCAAACATGCTCCGATCAAATTGACCACGTTCGGGTGTTTCAGTTTGCTATTGCATTCAAATCGAGTACATGAAATGATATAAATATTAGTCAGATTAGCGTGTAAAGAGAAGCTTCCAGCACTCAATAGACCTCATGACGAGCAGTTCATCCATGAATTCTTGCTTGAGCGCTTCATCCACGCGCGGGTCAAACTTGGTAATCCAAAATTCAGCAGCTGTTAGCACTTGTGATGATGGCTACAATCAAACACGTACGAGAGTCTTCAAGGCGACCGAGTTCTTGCGGTAGATTCCGCGATGCACCAGTGCGACGCCACCTCCGCCGATGGTCTCGCAGACGGTCAAGTCGTTGAACGGGATGTTTTCCCAGGGAGGAGCGCTGCTGGTGTCGTCGCTGTCCATCAGAGCTGCTCAACGTCTCTTCAAGCTTGTTGTAGCCATCTTCAAAAAAAATGTTCCCTGAACTCAGACGACATTCGCGTTACCTCCAACGACAATTCGTGAATCTGTGGCCACCAAGCTTCGTGTACTAGTATCAGTTTCCTTTTTGCTGTCTCCATAACGATGCGGGTTTCCTTGTAGATTTTGTGCAATGTTTATCCCAGCTCTGCCTCGGTTTGGGTCGGCGACTGGTGGTCCAGCGGGCTGCCATCTTGTCGCAAGGACCTTCATGCACGAGCCAAGAGTGAAAGCTCAGTCCTTTGGTGCGATGGAGTGCAGGCAGAGCCTGTGTGCTCATTGCTGCTCTCCAGCACCGGAGGATTAACATACCTACACACTGAACTCTTTTGAACTACACAATACAATTCTTGTAGCAGTAGTTGGTTACATGTTGCAAGTCTTTCCTTTTACCGTCGGCTGTACAGCTTCTCAGTCGAGTTGCCTTGACGCGAGGAGCGTGTGTGCTTGAGCAGCAACGACGCTTGTGTCGTACTAGGAGTGACCAACGACCTAAACAAACAACAGTAAAATACATGTGAAGTTAGTGCAATTGCAAGCTCAAGACTTGGTAATATAGGGTCGTACTTGATGTAGGGCTCCAGCTGCTTGATGGTCCATTTCTCCTGCATCTTGAAGAGCTGCTCGAAGCGCTTCTTCGGTTCGGGAGACAGTAATTCCTCGGGGAAGTACACGATCCGTGTGGCTTTTCCTGCCTTCTGTGGCTTTACCAGCACGAGGCCACTGAGCATCTCCAAGTTGACGGTGACGCTGTCAGGGACGCGGAGCTTCCACTTGTCCATGAACTGGCCCAGCTCCCACCCGGCATCAGCAGGATTCAGAGCCGCGTGCTCTTGTTGAGCCTGGAACTGCGCTTCTGCTGCCTGCTCGTCGAATAATGACTTCGCTCGGAACGTGGCAACCTTCACAGGGTCCAAAGTGCAGTGATCCTCGCCCTTAACCGTCTTCAAAGAGCCGTACAGCTTGCAGCACTGGCAGATCGCCACCAGAGGTTCGTCAATCTCATTCAAGAACTGCTTCACAGACACGCCAGGCTCCGTTAACACCTTCCAGTCATGCTGCACGATGGCGTCCAGCATGTCCGTAAAAATCTGAGACTGGTACGTCGGGCCCAGTAAACGCCAAGTACCGGCCTCTTCAAAAGCATGCACCTCGTTCAGCATAGCCAACACCTCGTGCTCACTGACTTGCAACGCAGAAACCAAGTCACTCGTCGAGTATAACTTGCTCAGCTTGGCACGTTTCACTTGAGCTGCATCCCGTTTGGGTTTCTCGTATGGCGCTTCTAGCAGCAGAGCTCTCAACTTCGTGGGATCAGGGACCTTGTGTTCAAGCTGCACACATCAACAGAATATGAGTTTTCCTATTGCAGAAGTCTCAAGTTTCTAAACAGTAGCCTACCAGGTAGTGGAAGCGAGCAGCTCCCGACACTTGGATGGTTCTCTTGTTCGTAGTCTCTTTGGGCTCGCTCCAGTCCGTATGGGTCGTGAGAAGACGCAAATTCGACGTATCCTCCTTCTTAATGTAGTACGACTTGTCCTCCGTACACAGAACTGCTCGAGCGTCCGCTGCGCCAACGATAAAGACCCTGCAACAGAATAAGGGTCAGTCAAATGTACCATAAACGCATTGGTATTAATGCTGTCAAAGAGTGGAGAACGCACTTGCTGCCGGTGGTGATGGCTTGCTCGATCTCGGGGTTCAGTTGTAGCAGTTTGTACTTGTCCTCGTTGAAGTCTGCGGTCGTCACGATCATAGAGTCCATAGCGTCCGCCGACATGTTTCCAGCCATCTTTCCCGCGATAATTTGGAAAATAAAGGCGGGAATTCCAGCTAAGTACGAAACATTAGACTCGTTTTTTAATCGTTTTTACATGGCATTATCTGGCTATATGCAGTTTAGTAAGATCTCGATGACTGCGTCGAGTCTTGCTGTAATGTCTTGGATGCCTGTGTCATCGACGATCTCAAGGAGTTCAGGTGTGTCAAGCTTTCGCTTGAGTTTTAGTAAGACTGGTAGCACCTTGAGGTTCAAAAGTTGAGTAGCAGCACCTTCAAGCTGGTCCGCTAGCACACTGAGAAGAGTGATCGTCAGTCTCAGCACTTCTGCGTACTCAGATGCCTCAAAGAATGTCGTCGGGTTTGCACTTGTGGACTCATCTTCGGAAGTGGCAAAAAGCTTGAGCACCAGGTCACTTAGCATCGACATCACCTTCTCCAATTGATCCGCGAAAACGTCCACATGGCGCTGACTGAAGTTTAGCAGCAGCACGAGCGCATACACCCTGAAATTTGAAGCCTGTTCCGAGGACGCCAACGCCACTATGGATCGTCTTGACGCCATTTCCCCCTTACCTTCACCATCAATTTCCAACGACAAATTCACATTGCGATGCAAATACTTGACAACCGTCGGCAGCAATTCAGCAATCGCCGTCAACATATCTTCATCCGCAATGACCACCATCCAGCCCAGAACAAAGAAGGCGTCTCCTTGCACCCATTGGTTCTTTCTTGTAGCCATCTTGGAGACGCTTTTGAGTATCTGCTCCCCATAGAGACCCAGCAGTTGCTGGCCTGCTACCCTCGAAATACATAGCGAGCCCACCGCGTTCGCCGCCTTGCACTTGAGCTGCACGTCACGTGCACTCAGTGCTGCGATGACGTTGCGTAGATGCAAATGATGTGGCTGCTCTTCGATTGCACGATGGTCCTCTGCGTCTTGAGTCTCTTGTCTGTCGGTCCCAGCATTCGAGACGACCAGCAGCCGACGGATCTCCATGCTGATGCTGTCCAGAGGCAGCGCGGCGATCTCTGTCAGCGCCTCGACGAACACCTGCTTATCCTGGCCTTCCACGCCATTGATCGGGTCCCATTGCAGACAGCGTTGCAGCTGCTGGGCGTACGTACCCAGCGTCGAGTGCTCCACCTCCGCCTCCTCCATTACAGTACCGGTGTGTTATTATGGTGTCTTGTATGGAACCGATACACGAAATTTCGTAACCAAATCCAAGTGATGTGCCGCACATTAAAAAGAGCGTAACCTAGGTTACGCTTTAATATGCAATCCCCGCTATCCCCACTACATGTATTAATAGCGTCGCTATCCCTAAGAGCCCGAAAAAGTCAAAGGTGGACAGTGGGAGACGCATTATCAACAGGGCGTCCATCTTGAAACGGTCGTGGACATCTGCAACATTATAATGTAAAAGCAGTACGTTTGACAAAAAAGTACTGCTTTCGTATTTAGTCGGAATATTTTCCAACCGGAGAGCTCTACAGTTACAGGTAGTGTAGGCCACTACGATGGTGGCTAAGCGGCATGCGCCGTTCCGGCCAAAATACGGCGTGGAGCTGGGCTTGCGCGTGCAGGACCGGGACCCGGACACGAGCGAGGTGCTGACGGCTTCGTGTCTGTTCTGTCAGTTGTTCGGGCGCGAGAATAAACCGGGGGCGCAGCGACGCGCCACGGAGAAAGTGGCGGTGTTCAAGCCCCCGTTCCGCAAAGACTCGATCCAGATTCACCACGTGGGGCAGCACCCCACCAAATGGACAGAGTACTGCGCGCTGTCCAGCGATGACAGTAAGAGCGCCTTCTTCATCGCCGCGGGGGCGTCTATGGAGCTGGCTCTAGCCACGGAGACCACACAGGACAGTGCGAGACCGCGCAAGACGCAACGGACTTCACCTTCAAACTCGACCCCCAGCACTCCGCCTTCAACTTCAACATTGACCGTTCGACCAGCGAGAACCGCCTTACCATCAAATACTGGTCACGTTCTGCATTGGCTTGTGAACCGAGACATCGTCACGGTACTGGTTGGTATCATGCTACCCTATGCGGCATCGCCGGTTCCTGCGGGCCAGACGTATCAGTTGCACGCAGTAGCGGACTTTGAGGACATGGTGAACTCTACCGAGGGTGTGGCGGTGGATATGCTGATAGCGAGGTATCGCATTGTGATCAAGGATCCGATCCAGTTCCAGCAGTTCGTCGACTATTTGAGTATCAGTGGGTCTCTGTCCAATACAGCGAGGATGCTGCATGCTAGTTCTCAGCCGGCACCGTTAGGTCCGTTCTTTGATGATGATAGACAATTGGCGCCGATCAATGTGGCGCAATATGCGAGGTTCCTATGCGCGATCAATTTTCAGAGGATAGCCGACATTGCCAAGAGTTCAGGAGCTTTCTCGATCGGTCTCAAAGTTGCGCCGATCGCACCTGCGTCGTTCTTTGAGGCACAAGTGGAATACTGCTTGCATCTGCAGCTTCGAGTGTTCGTAGATGGAGAAGTCACGAGTTTCCACGTGCTGTCGATTCCGTTGAACAAGCGCCGTCGCTCAGACGCTGATGGATCTAGTGGGGTCTTTGAGATAGCTGAAACTGCGTTAAATGCGATCGCGCCACGATGGAAGGATGCCATGCTTGCAGTGATTTGCGACAGCGACGGCATCACTGCTCAGGAATCAGACGACCCGCGGCTCTTACTCCGCAATGCAGTGGCAAGTCGCTTTGAGAGCGTTGCCAAGCCAGGATTTTTTCGAGTTTGCTGTGCTGCTCGTCAACTGGATTCGCTCATGCAGAAGTTCTTTAGTAAAATTCTAGGTAGCGACGAGGTGTATTCGAAGCTCACGGCGTTGGTCGCATACGTTAGTCGCCAACGCGTCCTGCTCAACGCGATGAAGACAAACGCTCCAAGTCTCAACGACAGTCGGTGGAAATCGATTGCTACTGTTGTAAAGTGGTTCAGACGCCACGGTGCGAGTATCCGAGAGCATTTCCAGCATCTACAGTCGAGTGCCGCGCCCCCAGCTTCGTGGTGGACTCGCGTCTTGCTTGCTGCTCGAATCGGCCAGGAAGCTTCACCAATTCTGGAAGAAATTTCGGGTTTGACTACAGAAACGTCTCAACCGCGAGATGCTGTAGTGAAGCTACGCACGTTCCTGATCGACTGGTTCAACATCTCTGGACCGCTGGAGCTGGACGACCCGGCTGTAGCAGCAGCTACCGCTCAATCCAGAACCGACAATGCGGCGATTTCAAAGGATGGCAAGTATTCGATCAACACCAACGATGTAGTCGCGGCGCTAGAAGATTTGGGTTCGTTCATCGCGGAGACGCTACAGTCTGCGGAAAACGAGGACGACACCCTTAGTTTAGTGGTCAAGACGACGGTGAATGAGATTGCTGCCGGTGTGGTCAATCTCGTATCTGGTCTCACTTATATCACGCTTGATATCGACGGAGTAGGCGCTGTCCTACCGGATATACCCGCTGTTCTACCGCAAGATCTCGTCAAGATACGTGGACGTCAATTCACGGCAGCCGTCCGTCCTCAGATGGAGCGGCTTCGTCTCGCTGGCTGGTCGCGACAAGAAATCGACTGGATCGAGCAGGATTGCCAGGATCTGTGTGGCGCATGCTTGCGTGAGTCGTCGTTGAAATCGGCGCTGGATTCATGCAGCAACAACAGCTCCTTCCGAGTTTCATGGAGCTGTCTGCAAGGACGCTTCACACACCTGCAGCGCTTTTGCGGTATCATGGCGACTGCATACCCCATTATTGATACCACCAGCGGCTTTACCAGCGCTAACAACATGTCGTTAATGGGCTGCAATGCATTGACCCCAATGTCACAGATCACCAGTCTACCCGGAGACTTGGAAGCTGGTGTCTCTGATCTGTCGGTGCAAGCGGCATTGCAGGCTAAACAGTTTCGCCGGCTGCAAGCAGTGAAACTTTAGGCATCGCCTGATGAGATTCAGGGCCCCCACTTTGAGACGGCCAGATTATCAGGGATGCTTTACGGCCGATGTAAGCTCTGCTTGTACTACGTCCCAAAGACAAAGCCCGTTCCCTGAGCGCTCTGCGGTGACCCCCCTTCAGGCATTGGTCCGGTTTTCCTGTCGGCTGCAGCACGTGCCATAAACGTTTTATCTGTTTGCGCCATCTCGCTGTTACTGTTGCGGCCCCATAGTTGTGCCAGCAGTTGAAGTGTATCATACCGTTTGGTGAAGAGGGCACGATCGTGTTAATAGACAGCGAGGGGCGCGTTTTACGACGAGGTGGCTGCCTCGACATTGGCGACCGTGCGCGCGAGGATCTTGATGCCGTCCTTCATGTCGCTCAGCTGGCAGTACTCGTTGTCACCGTGGTAAACTGAACTCTTGCCAAAGCCCATCAGTGTCAGATCCAGTCCGGCGCGTTGCAAGTCGCGCACTAGGGGCAGACTGCCGCTGATGGAGAACGGCTTGGCCTCACCAAGCACATCAGCGATAGCAGCGTGCAACGACCTGGCAGTAAAGGGCAGACATGTCAGTATTCGGAGTCAAGTGTCTTGTCAAAATAATGGTACGCACTTGTAGCCGACGGACTCAAGCGAGCAAGCAATGCCCTCTAAGTAATGCTTCGCGAATGTGAGTTCCAGCTTGCCGTTCCAATTTTCCTCCGGCAGTGTATACTTGGACACGGGGCCGCGCTTGCCCTCCAGCGACGTGATGTTGGCGTTCAGGTCGTCAACATACGAGTGCATCTTGGCAATCAACTGACATCACCATAAAAAAATAGTTAGTTGCGCTTAATCGCATCAAACATAAAGCATGCAGCCAAACACTACGTACATCCTTCATGTCGTAAAATGGCGACAAACGCACGCCGCCCGTGATCTTCACCCATGGG